>MJUU01011795.1:44809-63565 GCA_002080025.1 Modiolus philippinarum
AGAGACTCCCATATATCACAATGAGATCATGTGTGTGGTTAATGGGCAGTTATACAACAGTTAAACTTTGAATTTTGTAAAATTCCTAAACGCTGAAAAATCCCATTTTTCACGAAAAGCGCCCAAAATATACAATTTTTTCCATATTTTGGCGTTAAAATTGCATATTGCAATATATATAAAATGCATTTTTTTAAAGAAAGTAAAACATTGGTATGTTTTGTTCATATAAATGTACAGACATACATATTCTGGGGATTTTAATGCATAATTTTCCTGGGGTAGGGGTAAAATTTTCGGTATTTAGAATCACATTGAACACTCCTTGTTCTTCTAAACATTGTTTTTATATAGTTTATATATCGCTTAGAACAATGAATTGGCATATCTGCATATAAATCCTCCAGATTTGCCACATATAACTATTTAAAAGTGAATTTTGGACAAATCCGAAATGCTGAAAATTCCCATTTTTCATCAGTTCTGTACAAAATATTGAGTTTAAGCTGACAAGTAGGACTTAAAATGAAAAATCTTGATAGAAATTATGCAACATTAATATATTCAATGCAGATTTTGTGTGTTTTGGTTATTTTTATGCGAATATAGTATAAAAAAATGACTATCATAGGGAAAACTTGTTGGGGTAGGGGTAGGTGTTTTTGGTATTTAGAGTCACATTAAACACTCCTTGTTTTTCTAAACAGTGTTTTAGGACAACTAATGTTTCGCTTAGAACAATTAAATGGCATAACCCATTACCACAAATATTGCAGATGAATCCTATAGATTTGACATATATTAAGATTTAACAATGAACTTCCGAGAAATCTGAAATGTTGAAAATTCCCATTTTTCATCAGTTTGGGCCAAATATTATGAGCTTAAGTCAACAAATGGCTGTTAAAATACAGAATCATGACGTAACTCATGCAACATTGTCATATATAACACACATTTTGCGTGTTGTAGTATTTTTTATGCGATCTTAGACAAAAAATTGACAATTTTAGGGAAAATTTGTTGGGGTAGGGGTAAGATCCTCTGTATTCAGAGTCACATTAAACACCCCTTGATATTCTAAACACGGTTTTAAGACAACTCATGTATTGCTAAGAACAATTAATTGGCATATCTGCAGATATATCATCCAGATTTGCAATATATAACGGGTTAACAGTGAACTTAAGCCAAATCTGAAATATTGAAAAATCCCATTTTTCATCAATTTCGGGCATAATGTTAAGTTTAAGTCAACAAATGGCTGTTAAATTACCAAATCAGGATGTAATTTATGCAATATTGTCATATTCATTACACATTTATCGTGTTTGAGATAATTTGTTACGAACAGAGACAAAAAATTGACAATTTGAAGGAAAATTGGTTGGGGTAGGGGCAAGATTTTCAGTATTTTGAGTCACATCAAACACTTCTTGTTTTTCTTAACAATGTTTTCAGACAACTAATGTATCGCTTAGAACAATTAATTGGCATATCTGCAGATATATCCTCCAGATTTGCCATATATAACGGGTTAACAGTGAATTTTTGCCAAATCTGAAATGTTGAAAAAGCCCATTTTTCATCAATTTCGGGCACAATATCAAGTTTAAATCAACAAATAGCTGTTAAATTACCAAATCGTGATGTAATTCATGCAACATTGTCATATTCAACAGATATTTTGCGTGTTTGAGTTAATTTGTTGCGAACATAGACAAAAATTGACAATTTTAAGAAACATTTGTTGGGGTAGGGGTAAGATTTTCGGTATTTTGAGTCACATCAAACCCTTTTTGTTTTTCTTAGCAATGTTTTCAGACAACTAATGTATCGCTTAGAACAATTAATTGGCATATCTGCAGATATATCCTCCAGATTTGGCATATATAACGATTTAACAGTTAAATTTGGGCAAATCTGAAATGTTGAAATTTCCCATTTTTCATCAATTTTAGGCAAAATACTGAGCTTAAGTCAACAAATGGCTGTTAAAATACGAAATCATGGTATAATTTATGAAACATTGTTATATACAACACCCATTTTGCGTGTTCTGGTTAATTTTATGCTTTCATAGACAAAAAATGACAATTTTACAGTAAATTTGTTGGGGTAGGGGTAAGTTTTATTGATGTATGATGTTTATGTTACATAAGAATTGCCATTATTTGTAATAGTTGTAAAGCCCATATAATAAGCTTTCATTTGATACCTATTTTAAATGATATTTGTTTACTAAAAAGTATATTGGGCAAAAGAATGCAAAAACTTAGTCAAAATCGGAAATACTCAAAGATCCATTTATTTGGTCTATTTGAAAATAAAACTTTGGTCATATATACCAAAATATATCTTCCTAATATATTTGATGGAAGTTGTTGTCCTGTAAAATTAGAAACTAATTCTTTGAATTGTCTGATGTTTGCAGATGATATTTTACTCCTTTCTGAAAGTGCAGAAGGACTACAGAATTATCTAGATAAATTACGTGAATATTGTTACAAATGGCAACTATCAGTAAATGAAAAAAGAGTAAAATTATGATTTTCCAACAAAGAAATATTATTTACAACAAGTCTGAATTTTATATAAATGGACATAAATTAGAAAAGGTTCTGAAATATAAATATCTTGGAAATCTTATTGAGGCCTCAGGAAAATTTCACTCTACCCATTTAGAACTGTCTAAAAAGGGCTGTAAGGTCATGTTTTCCATGTTTAAATATTTAAACCCTATTGAAAATGTCTCAGTAAAGATATATAAAAAACTTTTTGATTCTCTTGTTAAACCTATACTAATGTACAACTCAGAAATTTGGTATATGGATTTTTACGAAAAAATACTTAATGCAAAGCTTCGTGCGAAAAAAGTCAAATTCTAAATTTGATTTCATCGATTCATCAGACAAAAGTTTTGCTTGAAAAGGTGAATTTGAAATTCTGTAAATTTGTCCTTGGATTAAGTAAAAAATCTGTTAAAATAGCAGCTAGAGCAAAAATTCCTCAATACCCTTTAGATGTTTATATAAAATTACATGTCTTGAAGTATATGGCCAGAATTTCTGACCAAAATAACAATCCATTTTTATTAGATGCATATGACTTATCAAAAACAATACACTCAAATGGCATATATTCTTGGTACACTTTTGCAGAAGATATATTAAATACAGCAGAAATTGCTAAAAAAAGATGTTGAAATTTCTGATTTTAAGAGAGAGAAATGCAACCTCACAAAAAACTTGAAAAAACATTAATGGATTAATGGATAAATATGAAAATCTATTTTTTGATAAATTGAAATCTTTAACTATTAACAATAAGCTCTATCTTCACAGCAAACTTAAGAAAAACTACATTTAAGAACCTTATATTGAAAATTCAAATTTTGAAAACAGAAAATTAATTGTTAAAATGAGAATAAGTGACCATATTTTAGAAATAGAAAGAGGTAGATATAATAAAATAAACAGAGAACAGCGCTTTTGTAAACAATGTAACAAAAATTTAATTGAAGATGAGGAGCATTTCTTTTTCCATTGTCGATAGAATGAACCATTAAGAAAAGATTTTTTTTATCAAAATATAAAATATGAATCCACAATTGATGGAAAAAAATACAGGAGATTTTTGGAAAATATTTTGTCTTCTGATTGTCTTATGCACCTTGCTGTCCCTTTCATTCAAAAGTCACTAGCACTGAGGAGAGTGGACTCAAAATAGATGCATAATTTTTATTGTCCTAAATGTATATATGTTTCATTCTTTATAATTGTTTGTGTTTTGTATATGTATGCTGTCAACCCGCAAGGGTAAAAAATAGCATTAATAAACATTTAAATTAAGAATATGTTAACATTATGTTAACATGTTTATTATTCAAGAAAATAGATTTAAAAACTAAGCACAATGTTCAGAATTGGGAATCGAGATGCACTTCGGGTTCTTTAGACCATCAAACTTACGCAATTTCAATGAAAATATCTAAATTTTCCTCAATATTTCATAGGGATAGGGGTACGTTTAATGGCACTATGGAAGGTATTTGGCATAGAAATTGTAAAAATTTGGGTTCTTTGTAAAGCTTATACAATAAGCAATAATTTGATGCATCGTTTTTATAACTAGGAAACATTTGGTTAACATTTTGAAGCAACTGAAAGAAAAACTTGAACGAAAAACGAAATTTTCCTAAATTTCGGTAGGTGGGTCTAAAAATGGGCCTTATTCCACCAGTGCGTGCAGGTTATGCTCGTGTTAACATGTTTTATTTTGAAGAGGGGATGTATGCGGACTTCAAAAAAATGGTTGGGGTTGGGAAGTGGGGGGTGCACGGGGGGTTATTCCAGCCCATGGACTATATTTTTTTAATAAACATTCTAAAACCGGAAGTAGACATTACCGGAGGTCATATGTGTATTTCCATTTTGTTGATTAAAGTACGTCTAACCCCCGTCTAACCTTACTAAGTACGTACTATTTAAAGGTGAATTTAAATAACAGTCATGATAAAATTAGGTGTTAAATGACTGCGTTGCAATTAAATAAAGATAACAGAAATTATTTTCTACTTTTTAAATTCCTATCTGTGCATGTGTAAATCTAAGGGACCGACCATTCAACTTAAAGGGGGGGGTCTATGGTTTTTTTTCTAAACAAATATTTTGGAGCTGATTTTATGTGAAAAAATATTTTGGCTGCCAAAATGATGAAAACAAAATTTTTACAGGAGGCTTTCTGCCCAAAAAATAATGTTAATTTTGAAAATAAATATTTTNNCCCCCCCCCCCCCCTTTCAGATTAAATGGTCGGTCCCTAAACAGTACAGTTTTGAATAGAGTTCAAGTGAAGAATTTCGTCCCCTTTTGGTGTAACCAATGCACTGTTAGTATTTGTTCTATGCAGTCAAGATACTTAGATTGGATTTTCTCTACGTCTTCATGGTAGTGTGAAATTTCACCCATAATTAAGGAAAAGTTCTTGAACGTAATTGAAATTTCAATTAAATGCCAAAATTTCACATCGTCGATGGAAGTCACAATTGTCAAAACTTTACTACGGCAATATTGAACATTAATTGAACCTTGTTTTCAGTTTTAAAGCTTTCCCTTGAACATCAATAAAAGCATAAGGCCACACGCACCTATGTAAATGTAACGCTATCATTGCATTGGTGCTTCAATTAAAGAATGGTTTATTGTAGTGATTCCATTTTCGCATGCTACACAATAGAAATAGAATATAAGACGGGATGTAAAGAAGTTACAACCCTTATCCACGTTCAAGTTTTATTATTTTAGGACTTAATATAAAAGTCACAATAACCAAATTGTAAAAATAAAACTTTCAAGTTAATATAAAAGACAGAAGAAGCCCTTTTAGAAACAACATTGGCAACAACGTTGGCAGCGATATTTTGACGTTACTTCATAATGTAGCGAAAAATCGTTGATTTTCAATGGAGAAAAATACGACATTTACTAAATTGAGAAAACTTTTGAAAATTTTCGCTGCTTATATTTTAAAAGAACATACATGTACATTTGTAATTATCCTAGATAACAAAATTGCTTTTTTGGTTTCATGACAAATTGTTTGGAATAACCGAAATAACATGTTAACAATGATTGAGAAAAAAGCATGCAAACATAGAAAAACTTTTATACAAATGGTTGATATTCATCTTTCTAAGAGAATACTTTTATAAGAGTTTCGGCCAGATACACGACGAAACATCAGATGGTCTAAAGTTAAAAATAACAAAAAACCGAAGTTACTGTGGATTTAGTTTCTTCATATGGCCATCTCGACAACTTAAGCCTCTTCAGTGCAGATCAGTTCGAGGCATTTGAAAATCCATGAACCGAAATATATGTGAAAGTTGATAAAGAACCAATATGATCTCAAAAGAAAAGCAAAAATCATCTAAGGACAGAGTTATGCAGGAGGGAGATACTCCTTAGGTTCTAACGAAATTTTCTTAAATTTAGATTTTGCATATTTTCAAATAAAATATGTTTCGGACCAGCTCCGAAGTACTGGTAACTGGGTTGGTGAATTCTCTCGGGAATTAACAGTCCGTCAGCAGTTTCATTGGCCAATCGGTGATAAAGAACAAAATACCGAAGTTACTGTGAATAAAGGTTAAATACAATGAAATATATGAAAAAGAAAAAGAAGGGAAACGGGGAATTTGTCAAAGAGACAACGACCCAAAGGGGAGTAATAACAACCCAAAGCCACCATAAGATCTTCAATGAACTTTGAGGAAACCCCACACCCAACGGAAGGTCGGAGTCGGCCGATGAGATAAAAGTCTCCATAAATACACAATAGAACCGAGAAATGAAAGAACGCTTTTATTATTGTTTTTCATCTCTAGGTTACCATGAGGTATTCAATAATGATCTCTGCTCATAACTCAGAGTAATTTCAGGACGGCCTGTATCGCCGATTTGAGTGGAATTTTTTGCAATATCTTGACTGGTCAGGGGATCGTCAACAAACATAAATTGGCAAAGTGCTCTTACAATCAATATCATCCTTTGCCAACACAAGCTCTAGTGCCTCAAGCTCGAGGACAATTACAACATATAAACAAACACAGGGTACTCGTCAAGTCGATTATAAGAAAACTTGGCATTATAAAATACTGAGATGGTGGCACTATAAACAGGTGGTAAGAATAACCATTGGAAATAATGACAGAAATAAAATGCCAAAAAACTGGACAGTATGAAAGTATATCCATATGAGAAATTCTCTCAGGAGGAAGTGTTCCATAACTTAAATTATAGAGAGTATACTTTCTTAGAAAAATTTGGATGCCAGAATGCAACTTTTTGGAGCATGAAAGGTATCGGTTACCTATTTTCTATACATTTAAAAGCAACTATTGGAATTGAGGCCGTACATTTGGTACGATTAAAGCCATTGTCCTAAAGGCTTTAATCAGGTTGATTGATCGGTTGATTGTCTACAGTGTGCAGTCTTCTCCATTAATCAAAATAGTTTATTGCGAATATTAAATTGGGTTACGGGGATTAAATCGTTAAATAAAACAAATATCACTCGAACTTAAAAACTGAAGATGCCATCGCCACTCAGTTTAATCAATCAAAATATTGTTCCATCGCTCCTTCATTTGTATCACCGGACACTCGGAGAGAGATTGTGAGCCTCAGCGGCTAATTTAGATTTCATATTCCAAGACAGGGTTACACAAACGTCTATTTAAGTTTTATTTCTTGATAAAGGGTTTTCGCTCTGTGAAAAGTGAAAGAAGAAACTGCGAAAATGAGTAATGGCCGTACGCGGTCACCATAGTTAATTTACGTTTGAATTCTAATAAAAATGAAATCCGAAGTAAATAAGCCCTGAATTATTTAAGACTTTTCAAATCTTAAGTCAATTTATTTAATTGGCGTTTGTGAAACCTAAGCCAAGATTCCTTGTGGTTCAGTAAATTCTATATCTTAGGGTTCCTTTTGAATGAATAAAGTAGGATTCTTGTCAAAGGCGGATCCAGAGAGGTTCAAGTAAATCCAGTTGATCATGGCGAAAAATGAGAATTACAATATCGTTTAAGGCATTATCCTTACTAACTTTCTCGGCTTTTTAACTAAATGTTTGAGACAGCGATAAATGAAGAAGGGTTATCATGGGAGACAACACAAATTAAAGCTTAAAACAACCAAACTAATTCTTAGTACAAATTACAAAGTTTAATTTTACGTGGATTATATAGCAAAACTGACCTTTTCATTTGGTATTATACAAGTAACAGGAAGAAGCCAATACCATTCAAATCAGATTCTTTCACAGTCAAATTTTCAAAGATATGATCTTTCCCGGCACTCAAATTTAAAAAATATACATGCAAAATTACAGATATAAAAAATACCTTTAGTTCAAGCAGAATGTCCGAAGTTACTTTCCCAAATTATAGAAGTTTTAAACATGAATTTCTGTGTATTACAAAATGCTATTACACAACTGTTGATTCGAGAAGAAAAGGAACTCAGCGTAAGTGGCAATCTGTCATTAATGTTACGTATTTATACTGTTGATAATTATTTGCAGAATTCCTCTTGTGAAGCATTTTATCGGTATAATATATATATCTATGTCAATGGTAATAAGAACAGATTTAACGTTAAAATAATATCTCAAGTCTAGACTTTGTGTTTTTTCTTGACTTTCTTGAAAAATAAATAAACAATATTTTATATGGAACCATCGGAATTATCTTAAGGTGGTACGGAGGTCTAAAAACTGTCAGATAGGGTTTTTTGTTATTTTCATGACTTACATTTTGTTATGAGAACATACAATAAATAAAATAAAACTTGGGGGTCACCGGCACCGGCCATATAAGCATGAAATCTGTAATATAAAAATCAACTTGTTGGTTGAAATAATATGGAAAACAAAATTTTGAATTATTTTACTTCATCAGATACAATTTGTTAAAATTTGGTGAATTACTAGCTAATATACTTGCCTTCCATATGCATGAAAAAAAATTCGGGGTCACCGAACTTTAAAAAAAAAAAAAAAAAAAAAAAAAAAAAAACGGTGAAAAACTGAATTTTCCCTTTTATTTCTATACAAATTATCTCCCCTTAATAAAAATAGGAGTTTGCTTAAAAGATTTAATATTTTGCATTTTTATCCAATATAAGTAACATATTTGACCCAAATTGACTATAAGACATCGGGAATCATTTCGGTAACATTCCCATAGTGAATAACATTTTTTGTCATTACCGCAAGAATGATGCGCAGGTTTCAGCTACATTAAGTCCCAAGACCAGGATTATCGGCATCCTAGAAAATCGGTATTACAAAAGGTAACACTACCTTTGATTTTGAGTTTAAATTTTCTTCCGTTGTGCGACTGTACTTGGCTAATTGAGCCTAAGGGCAGAGTAGAGACGATTACTCCTTGACTCATCTTTCTAAATTAAAGTTTTGTTTCATTATTTTTTGTTTCCAAAGAGAATGGTTTTTGGAATTAGTAATTTACCTGAATTGGGTTTTATTCGTTTGTTTATTATACTATAGGGAAACGGGATAGAGAGAGAGGGAGGTTCGGATACCCAACCCTACAAATTGCTTTTGCTAGTACCGGTACCAAATCCGGCTATCCCGAGTACTATCGTTGTTCAAGTTTATCTTTTGTCTTTATGTTTTTCTTGTGCAGTTCCCTTGTACACTGTGGCCTGTGCTTGTAACTGTCTGTAAGCTATCATCTTTTTAATGGAGTAATAACACGAGCTAAACAGCTCTTTATCCCGAAGCCCATAAAGTAAAGCCCGGGCCCTGTGAGTTGAGCTCGGAGCTATGCGAGTGGAGCCCTGAGTCCTAATGTTGGAGCCTGCAGCCCTAGTGTTGAGCTCGTAACCCTGATGTTGGATCTCAGAGGCCCTTGGAATCTAGAACCCAGAGCACGTGTTATTCCCAAATTTTAATGATTAAATGAATTAAACAAAAATCTTTATGTAATTTAAAATTAAGTCTCGAGGCTGAAATTACCCATTACTTGTATAAAATGAGACTGTATTTTATTAGCAATAGTATTACCAGTAATTAAAATATGTTGAAGTGGGTGGAGGACAGGTACTACTAAACCGTTTCATAGGTAGAAAATATTTGACAAAATACATTTGTAGGCTGTTTTATGCATATGTCAAGTGCATTTTTCCAATTTATTCTATTCTGCTCAGATACTGCATATTGCTCATTTTGAAATTCCAATAACACTGACCAGTTAGCTAGAGCCTAGACTCAAACATTTGTCCTTGCTACTCATTCGCCAGCTATATACATAACGTTCTTTTTCGAATAAGGGGCTGTACAAAATAATCTAATTAGCGGCGAGCACCCCTTGACCCATCTTTCAAAATTACGTATTGTCATATTCTCTCCTTTCAAGATTGTGGTCATGGAGTTAGTAGTCTACCTGTCTTGGGTTTTGTTCGTATGTTTACTAAACTATAGGGAAACGGGACAGATAAAAGGGAGGTTTGGGTACCCATAAACCAGTTTAACCCTACCGCTGGCTTTTGCTAGTTCCGGTACCAAGTCCGGTTGTCCCGAGTTCCTATCGTTGTTTACGTTTGTCTTTTGTCTTATTTGTATTTTTTCTGAGTAGTTCCATAGCATATTGTGGCATGTAATTAAAATTTTCAGCCATTTTAGGTGTTTCCTGTTGTCCCCTTTATTTCAACTTATGTATTGTTTTGTTTACCTTTTGTTTACTGTGCTATTCTTCCCCATTGCTTACCTAAATAGCATGCTTTGTGACAATATTCTACTGACATTAATGTAGCTACTGACGCAAATATTAATATGCAATTACATAACACTTGTCATAATTAGCAGTAATCAATGTTTGTTTTCACATTTAGAAGTACACGTTTTTCTCCATTTTTTGCTGTCCTTCCACAATGCTGACCCGCATAGTATGCTTTGAACAAGATTCGACTGACATTAATGCAATTACTGGCCTAGATATTATATAATATGCAATAACAAAGCATTTTTAATAAATTTGCAGTAATTAACGCCGTGTGTTATTACTTGAAGATATTTGTTTGAGTATTTTCGTTCAAAATGTAACTCCGTTCCGGATACAATTTATCACCATATGGAAAAGGCACCGGATATTGCTGCTAGAACTGTAACCACCAATGGACAAAAGCATTGAACTATTGCCGTACAGTAGACTTGGTACTAACTAAGCTAGTACCAAGTCTACTGTACGGTAACAGTTCAATGTCTTTCTCCATGTGTGGTACCAGTGGTACTACCAATATCAGGTGTTGTTCCCATGCGGTGTTTAAGTAACCGTAATCATAAAAATTGATAGCTTCGGAACCGTAGCTCTATGGGTCCTTTTATATTTTTCCGATTTTGCCAGCCATAGATCTACAGATTTCCCCTTATATAGAACTTGTCTTGAACTTACTACGAGGTATGAGCAAAGCTCATTGTTGAAGGCCTCATGGTGACTTCAAGATGAAGAACAACAATAAAAGCGTTGTTCCTTTGCTTGTTTTTTACCATGTATTTGTAGAGACTTTGTCTCATGTGCATTTACTCCATATCCTTTTATTCCCCATTTGTGACTCTTGCGACACAATTTGTGTCAAACGTTTCTGTGAGTTTTTTTTTGTTTTTGTTTGTTTTTGTTTTTGTTTTTGTCTTTTTTTGACAACCGGGCGCTAAGTCTGCTTACTAAAGAGTGTACATTTCGTTTCTTCCAATATTTGTCGAATATACTTACAGATGTAAAAAAATGGATAGTAGGAAACACCTACAATGGCTGAAAATTATAATTACATGCCACAATTTGCTATGGAACTACACATGAAGAACACATAAGACAAAAAACAAACGTAGACAACGATAGGAACTCGGGACGGCCGGACTTGGTAGCGGCACTAGCAAAAGCCAGCGTTAGGGTTTAACAATTAATTATGCAAAGTGAGTCCTTATTTGCTATTTATAAAGGGATTGTCCGAATACAAATGTAATCCCGTCTACTTTTAATGTGAGAAAAAGTTGATATTCAAGCCAGAAATTGACAAAATATTTACTTCAGGATATCCATTCCGGATACGATTTGGTATTTTGTCCCGCTTCCCGAAAAATCTCGTTTCCTATGAGATTGATGCTAGCAAGATGGCCGAAGGTGGTATGACCAAAACGATGACGTATAATATTTCACTCTGTGTATGTTTCTTAGATTATCATTCCAACTGCATAATTTTTGTTTGAATATGTTTCAAATATCATATTTAATTCATGAAGTCTTTCTTCATATGTTGACATGAACATAAAACACCTCCACATTGAAGAGCATGCATAGTTGTGGTAACATTGATTTATTTTTCGTCATCAATATTTCATTAATTCGTCACCCGTTATCTGCAGCTGGAAACCACAGATTTTTAGAGGAAGGAAAGTATGGCATCTGGGTGATTATTCTTACATAACAATAGTGTGATTCTTGAACGACCGTTTTACACGCCATATTTACACGTCATACGTGGCTTTGTATGTTTACATTGTTTGTGCATGTGTGCTGATGTGTGATAAAGTTATGACAAAATGCTATGTCACTTTTAAAGGAATAAAATTTAAAATTTATTAGTTGATTTATTTTTATTTATGACTTATTTTTGTTCATTAAGAAAATCAATACTATAATTGTTGGTATCTTGAAAACCGGAAGTTACATGATCACAAGTGTGTTTTTGGAACTTTTGTTCATTTAGAAATTCAATACTTTTCATTATTGGCATCTTAAAATCTGTAAAAAAAAATACTGAGAAAAATCGGAAGTGACACCACATGTGTGCACAAGGTTGAAAAATAGGTTTGATACCATTTAAGGTAGATCGAACCTTATAAAAATATCAGACAGAATGTTTTTAAGATATTTTGTAGTTCTTAGCCCACTTGTTTAAAAAAAATAGAATAGAAATGATATGTCACCAATCATCTTTTCCTATTATCAGGCTATGAAAATCAGGCCAAATTCAGTATTTTCATCAATATTTACAAAGAATATATAATGAACTGTGATCACATGTTTATTATTTAGCCTCTTATCTGAAATAAATATCAGGTAGAATTTTTAAATTTTGTTGATATTTCAGAGATATATACTTTAGCTACATGTTGAACTGAAAAAATATATATATATCACCGTTTGATTAAGAGAGATATTTTATATAGTTAACGAAACAGACAATATTTCAATATTTACGGGAGAAGGGAGCTAATTCCCGGGAAAGTGTATGACAATCTATTATGATGTCACAATGAAAAGGCAATTTAAGGAATATTCCGGATTGAAAATCAAGTCAATTCCGCATCCGACTCGTGTTTCGCAAATGCGCCGATCGAATGCGCGGTGTATAAGTGTCGATCTACCTTAAGGTTATCTTATAGTCCCTTTATAGTATATTCTACAGATATAGTGTTGTCCAACATTTATAACACTTAACGTGCACAATAGAATAATCAACAAACATCGCTTTAAGGATGTAGTAAGGTGCGGTTGAAATTCGTCATTAGGATTTCTCTGATTTTATCAAACAACGGCGGTAGAATTATCAATTAAAACTATGCAATGTATTTTGTCCCATAACACCCAACTTTGTAGTTATCAAAAGTTTCAGTAGCTTTAAGTTCGGTGAGCAAGATATTATTAGATTGAAGATTTTCTATTACTGTGAAATAAGTCAATAAACTAAGGTAAAAGTCCAAAAGACCCCTTTCTCGCCATTTTTAGAATGTTAAATATCTTGGAGATAATGTCCATAACCTATCAATAATTATAACTGACATTATTCCTTAACCACTGCTCTTTCCATCAAGCTATAAATTTACAATTGTAGATGTATTAATTTTCACCTTACTAGATCCTTGAGTCTGAGAGGCAAAAAAAAAAGAAAGAAAGATTGACCATTATTCACTTTCAAACTTTGAAACCTTTTTTTACACAAGGCAAGGGGCCCACATGAGGCATAGTAGTACATCATTACACATGTTAAATATGGAAGGACAGAGAGATATTTTTCAAATCCAATTTCAGATTTATAAATTCTCTAATTAATACACTTAGGGGAATTAAATATTTGTGTTTTCCACTCTTCAGCGAATGTATTATGATTTATTTTTTTTTTTTACAATTTTTGACATATTAATATTACAGTTTGATCACTCCAACATTGATAATTTAACCACATTCAAGCAAACTATTTCTTTTATATGACAACCAATTCGAATGATACACACCGCCTGCATCAAGCCTATATAATATATTATACAAGATGCGAGAAATTTTCTCTTTTTTATCATTTAGTATTCGATGCAAAAAAGCAATCATTCTGGCTTTTACACATACTGACATAGGAATTCTACGAAGTTCTCCATAAACAATACGATGCAAATGAATTTTGCCTTGAACCTGTTTGTTTCCCTTCAACCTGTTTTATTCTCAAGTGTTTTATTATGCTATGAATTCTGATAGGGTTTTTGTTCAAAATCACCAAGAAGTGCAGAGTTTTATCCATTTGGCTTTAATTTGAAGAAAAAGATACACCGTGACCTTCACGTTGTCAAGATGTTTTAGAATGTGATAAATAATTACCATACATTTTTTCATTTACAACTCGTACAAAATTGTTTAGGGTTCCTCTATAACACAACATTGTGAATGAACCAAACAAATCCTTATCGTTGAAATAATGTCTGATCGGTTTTTATATACACATCTAAATTTATATCCTTATCAATATTTATCGGATATTACCACTATATCGTATGATAAAATCTGGTTACGAAACGCATAACAGATCTAGGATGTGGAATATGCTGAATTGTAATAACAATTTTAGACATTACACTGCTTCGAACATCAACAAGTGTTTCTGATCTTTAATTATGTTTCTTTGCAAAAACTACAGTTAAATTTGACGAAAAAAATAATATTTGAACAGACCTAACTAGAAAAAGCTAAGTAGTAACTTATAAATTATATTTATATGGTTCTCTATAATAATTATTATGTAAATACATGTACATAAAATATGATTAAGCATTTATCCTTTGATCAAGCATCTTATTATATATACATTTTTTTATAACAACTGGCTGCATGCTTTGTCCGTCGGTAGACAGAAGCAGCTGTATTTCATGCAAGCCTGTGCTTTTTCACTATAGCGACAAAATTCGCGCTCCCGAATTTTATGAATTATGGATAAAGCGTAGACAAAAATATTCTGATTGGTCAAGTACGTAAATAATGTAACACCAATGGTTTGTAATACAATTACTGTACCTACAACTCGCCAGTTTCTGAACCGCCGAATTGTGGTTAATAATTAAAATTATATCAGTCTACACTCACTGAATGGTAGTGAATTTAAAGAACAATTGGTAGATCTAATTTTAATCAGATTGTTATACTATCATAGTAACATTATATCTAACCTGCAGTAAATCCGAGTTCTCAAGATGACTACACGAGTTTGCTGAAGATTTTTAGGTGAAAGTTTTCTGTATTCTTTCAAAATCACGCCTTTTATTAGCCACGCCACTATCATAGTAACAAAATACCTACTTACAGTATATCAGAGTTCTCAAGAAGAGTACATGAGTGTGCTGAGGATTTTTAGCTGAAAGTGTTCTGTATTCTGTCAAAATCACGCCTTTCATTAGCCGTCAGTCATGGAATTCCACTTCCATAGTAATAAAATACATAACTTCAGTATATCAGAGTTCTCGAGACGAGTACACGAGTATGCTAAAGATTTTTAGCTGAAAGTGTTCTGTGTTCTTTCAGAATCACGCCTTTCATCAGCCGTCAGTCATGTCGTTCCTGTAGCATTAATGCTAATAACAGTGTTTTGCAAGAGTACTTTGCCCGATATGTTATGCTTGTTGACAACCCGCATGATCGGCATCCAATAATAAAATGATGTAAAACAGGGGATGTATGCTGAAGAGTGTGCTGAACAGTTTTAGCTGAAAGTGTTCTGTGTTCTTTCAAAATCAACGCCTTTCATCAGCCGTCAGTCATGTCGTTCCTCTAGCATTAATGCTAATAACAGTGTTTTGCAAGAGTACTTTGCCCGATATGTTATGCTTGTTGACAACCCGCATCCAATAATAAAATGATGTAAAATAGGGGATGCATGCAAGTGAATTACGCTTAAACCAGTGCTAGGGGTTGTCTTTAACTTACTATCAGGTAAGAGTGTTTGCTCTTTGTTGAAGCCCTCGTGGTGACTTCAAGATGAAGAACAACAATGAAAGCGTTGTTACATTTGCTTAATCTTACCATGTATTTATAAGGATGTTGTTCCATGTACATTTACTTTACTCCATATCCCTTTATTTGTTCATGGATAATAAGGTGAAAGGGATGTGAAAAGATGCGATATGAAAAATGCAATGTATATATATTGAATGCGTCGTAAAACGCAATCCGATATGGTATCTTTATGGGACAGTTAACTTTGAATATCTTCATTATCTTTGATGGACATTTAGATAATGTGTGAAGTATTTACGTCTTGAAATTGTTCATATCATAAATAAAGTAACATTTATCAGCAGAAATCAACATATTTCTGTCATTCAAGTTCCAATAAATCATTTAAAAAATTATAAATTTTCTTTCTGAAAACGGAATACGTGATCTAAGGGTCATCAATATACCGGTATTTCCAGAGAGCAGTCGTTTTTGCCATTTAGGGGTTTTCGAGTCTGGCAAGTGGTCATTTACACCTATGTTTGCAAGACATATATTTGGATAATTATCAATTTTACTTTGGAATGACTTTGATTCTTATACCAATTTCTACAATTTCAATCCAGTTTTCATATTTTCTGAACCGTGTTGTAACAATGATGGAAGACTAGTGAACTGTCACACCAGTCTACTCATTATACAGTCATATGTTTTACATGAGGTCAAAAGACATAACAGTTTAACTCAATAATCATTTGTCAAATCTTGAACTCAGTATCGACAGAACAAAACAACAACAATTACACGCAGATGTTCTGTACCACATAGATGAAAGGTACAAATAAGGACAATTTAAAATTTGGAGAGTCAAATCCCAAAATCAAAATTGTAAAGGCTAGGATTTGTACATCAAGGACAAAATATCCAGTATTTGATGAAATATGTATAACCCATGTGTTAAATTACCACATTCGTGTGTGGACAAAATCTTCAACCATCTTACAATTTTGTATGGACCTTGTGCTTGCTTATAAGCAAAGTATGACAAACAACAGAAAAAGGCCAACAATAATGAGCTTTACTCTCACTTCATGCAACCAAAAGTACAATACCGGATCATATAGGTGACACCCGTTCACATGCACTCTTAGACACAGGTGCAGAGGTATAAATCATAATCAAATTTTTTGCAGACAAATTTGCTCAAAAGCATCTACTGTTGACATTCCATCAATCATTGCAGTCAGTGGTGACCATCTACAAATCTTGGAAAACTTATAATTTTTGTTTTTTTAAAAAAAAATCCACAGACGTATATATTTAAAACAAGCTTCACCTTCCATTCATATCAGGAGTTGATTTTTTTAAAATCATTCAAAGATTTGCTTTAAAAGACACAAATACAAAAATCTCGAACTTGTTTGAATCTCTTGAACTTGATATGAGGTATGAGTAATGCTCATTGTTGAATGCCTCAGGGTGACTTCAAGATGAAGAACAACAATAAAAGCGTTGTTCCATTGCTCGATTTTACCATGTATTTGTAGAGATTTTGTCTCATTGCATTTAATCCATATACATTCATTGTTAATCTCGGATGTATCAAAAGTTCAGTTATAAGGCGGGCGTAGCCAGAAATATAAAAGCTCTTACTTTTCCAAAAAGGCAATGAAATTCCTTTATATTTTGTAAACCAAACAAACACGTGACTCAGATAATTATATCAAGAGCCAATCAAAAATCTGGCTAGCCAAAATTTTGCCAGCAGCAGAAGAAGAAAGCATTTGATTAGGTTGCTAAATCAAGCTTAAAAATGTAGCAACGAGAGCAAATGTGATGTTTAAAACACGACACTGAAATACATAATCGAAATAAACATTTAAGTAATTTAAAGTAAAATGTACTGAACAGTCAAAATATCCTTTTGAGTTTGATTAAACAGAAAGTGTCTATTCTGATACAGAGAAAGCAAAATTACGAAATTTCAATGCAGCCCATACAAACGTTTTTCTTTTGAATTGCATGAACTAGGTATCCATTCCTCCTATCTTTATTAAATAGAAACTTTTCCTATTTCCAAATATATCCTGGGACTAATATAACATATAATAGTCCCAGATATGTCCAACGAAATTTCTATGGAAAAAGGGCAAAGAGGTTACCTTACTTGCATATTACAGGCTTGGAGAATTGAATATTCAAGATCTAATTTGACCACATCCACCTACCCCATTGTTATGTATGCTTAAAAAAAGGATTCAGGAACTGGAAAATGGTTGCTGTAGACTGCATAACGCTAAGTAACAACAGTCTCTCCATCTTTTCCTTTTCTCTATTTGGATTGGGTAATTGATTGCAAAATTCAAGTTTTTATTGGGATTGATATGGGAAGCTCGTTATGTCAAATTCTGTTAGCCATTGAGTGCAAAATCAAATATACTTTTATTACACAATCAGGAGTATATCATTGGAAAAATGCCCTTTGGTTTAAGAAATTTTGATATTACTTTTTTAGGTATGATGTCAGATGTCTTTCGAGAATTTGCTTAGAAATCAGTATTTGTTTATGAACCGACCATTTAACTTGAAAAGGGGGGGGGGGCTATGGTTTTTTTTAAATAACCTGGAGCCGATTTTATGTGAAAAAAATATTTTGGCTGCCAAAATGATGAAAAAAAAATTCTGACGGAGGCTTTCTGCCCCAAAAAATAATGTTAATTTTGAAAAAAAAATTTGTTGATACACGTGAAAAAAATACATAAATTGTTTCGCGCGAAGCGCGAAAAATATTTTCTGTCCAGAAAAAAAACCATAACCCCCCTTCAGGTTAAATGGTCGGTCCCTTATATTTGGGATATTTTTTTTATCTTTAGTCATAACATTTAGGTCAGTTGAGAATAGCCGAGTTGAAAAGTTCTAAGCTCACATTTACATTTCTTTTTTTAAGAAAGTAACTTATTTATGTCGTTATTATGGTA
>MJUU01011795.1:63690-110478 GCA_002080025.1 Modiolus philippinarum
AAATGGTCGGTCCCTTATATTGGGGATATTTTTTTTATCTTTAGTCATTACATTTAGGTCAGTTGAGAATAGCCGAGTTGAAAAGTTCTAAGCTCACATTTACATTTCTTTTTTAAAGAAAGTAACTTATTTATGTCGTTATTATGGTATAGTTGACAGTAGTCAAAATTATTTGAAAATCAATTACTGATTACAACCTTCGCCTTTGAGAGTAGTAATGTATGCAGGTAATGGCTGATTTCCTTGTAAGATAGAACACAAATGACAATGTCGTTTCTTACATGGGTAAAGGTCTAATAATACTTAGATTGTGATTTGTTCATCGTTACGGCTGTAACCATAGCAGACCAAAACTGATATTAGTACATCAAAACTAATAAAAATAGCTAGAAAAAGACATATAAATGGATAAAGCACGAAGTAAAAAAAAAATAGAGAAAAAAAAAGAAAATTTGTAAAAATTAAGCTGATCACTCACTCTGCATTTTTTTTTGTTTGATTAGGTTCTGAATAACACGTTTTGAATGTCATATTTAATTCATAAATTTTTTTTTATATATTGACGTGAACAAAACCCCTCCCCCCACCACACACACAATGTAGATAATGCATACTTGTGGTAAATATTTCATTTATCTGGAAACCACAGAATTTTGAGGAGAAGTATCGTAACAGTATGATTACTCTTCCATAATGATCTCGTTATATTTGTAAATCTTTCTGACACGCCGTATTTAATTAGTTTTGAATTTTTGCATTGTTTTTCCTTGTGTGTTACTATTTGATAAAATTGATGACAGAAATACGGTGACGTTTATTCAATGAAAAACCTCAAAATCGACTTCTTTCATATGAATATCATCACTTCTCATTCATCTGTAAATAAAAACTTATTCCAAAGAAGATTAAACCGGAAGTGAAGTTGGTTGGAATCCATAGTGCTTTTACAATGGATTCGACAGAAGAAGTGTTGTACAACATTTGTTTAACTTTTATCCTATGAATTTTAAAGATTTTGTTCAAATTCACATTAGGTGCGCGGATAATTAAACAATGTATCTGTAATGTAATTTATGTGTATACGGCTTAGAAACAGGTGCTATCGGCGAGCTTCCCCAAGCACTGACAAATGTCTCGTGCCGGATACAAACATAAACTTCGCATTTCAATACACAACCTGCATATTGTTCTATACTGCAATCTGAAATATATGTAAAATATTTTAAATTGATCAGAAAATAATATAAAATCTTACAAAAATCTTACAAAAATCTCCAAAGTGGCCCCTCGCTATGTTCTTTTTAGTAGAATAATATTAGAAATGCGGAAATGTAATCAACTCTAAAGAAATGGACCACAACAAACACAGCCCGTGTAAGGAAATAATTTCTTGCGATATTCCTGTGGCTAACTGAATAATTTTCAGCATCCAATTTAATATGATAATAATAAATAATGATTTTTCTTTAAATTGAGTTGAATAGGAAAATAAAGTGAGAGTTGATATCACAAAATCAAAATGTAATCGCACAAAAGGATGTAATTTCATTTTATATGCTACTATATACAAGGCTTTATCTTTATACATCACCTCTGTTAAGTCACGCGAACAATTAATACCATATGATAAACTATTTGAGGACAATATATTTGTCAACTTCGGTTTGATCACGTGAAAAATTAAGTTTTTGAGAGGCAATACATTTGTCAACTTGAGAGTCAATACATTTGTCAACTTGAGCGGCAATACACTTGTCAACTTGAGAGCAGTACATTAGTCAACTTGAGAGGCAATACATTTGTCGACTTGAGCGGCAATACATTGTCAACTTTAGAGGCAAAACATTTATCAACTTCGGTTTGATCACATGAACAATTAAGTTTTTGAGAGGCAATAAGTTTGTCAACTTGAGAGTCAATACATTTGTCAACTTCCATTTGATCACGTGAAGAATTAAGTCTTTGAGAGGTATTACGTTTGTCAACTTGAGAGTCAATACATTCGTAAACTTGAGAGGCAATACATTTGTCAACTTGAGCGGCAATACACTTGTCAACTTGGGAGGCAATACATTTGTCAACTTCGGTTGATAAATGTTTAGCCTCTACAAATACCGCATTAATTGTTCACGTGATCTTACAGTGAAAGTTGTCAAATATGGTCTTTATTATTATCATAGAACTTTCATAACGATTAATAGAAAATGCCCAGGGTTTCTCTCTTGTAATATGAATAAAACATACCGAATAAATCTTCTTCGTTTAATAACAGCTGATAATTTTTAGATGCCCATCTAAATTTATAATCTATATCTCTTAAAATATCACCACTATATGATTAAATCATGTTACAAAACGTATTACATATCTAAAATGCGAAATATGCTGAATTGTAAAAGCTATTTTTGAGATGATACTGTTTCTCAGTTACTGCAGATTATACGATGTTTTAAGTGTTAATGAACACAGCTATTAAATTGTATTTCATGGTGTTTCGTAATTATAGTCAGAGCAACATGCTAATTTATCAAAATACACTTATCATATAGATAGGGTATATCGGGAAACGAATACCGAAGCAAAAATAATGAAAAGGGGAATTCCAAAATCAAAAATCCAAAATCTCGGCAAATCATATCCAACACGAATTGAGACAGCATGACAAAGACAAAACAAATAAACAAAAATGAACCAGGACGCCACAAAAGTAAGGCACTAACAGTGTGAACCCTAGCACTAGAAGTGATGTATGGAGTTTTCCCAGTAAAGTTAAACAAATCTCATATTTTCACTCAATGAAATAAAGAAATAAGTTTCACTGTGGAAAATGACGTCATAATATAATTGACGATATAAACTTCTGGCGAATTGATATGAGAAAAATAAACACTATGAAATTGCATACATTTTTTATAGATTTTAAAATCTACATAATAATAAATATAACTAATCAACAGTTATAATTATCATTAATACATTTAAGTTAGTTGTTCCGAACATCACAATGAATTAAACAAGTTTCGGAACAAGTTCCGAGACTTGTTTAATCTTGCTTTGTTCAACACTCGTGACATTATTATTATTTATATTCACAATGTTCATTGATATTCACCATGTTCGATTAGTTCTACTACAATTATTTATAAATATATATGACAAGTTACATGTGCCATCTTTAATACGAATTCGTCGATTTTATTTAGATCATTTTGGTTATTTGTTCTCTATCAGCTTTTACACGTTTTTCGGTTAATTGACTTCCAAATGATTTGGTTTGATCTGCACTGAAAAGACATAAGTTGTCGAAATGCGCATATGCAGAAAGTGAATTAACAGTAACTTCGGTATTTTAATTTTATTGTCAGCAAAAATTGTCATCCGGTTAGCAGAGTGGAACCGGCCTAACTATTTCAACAGTAAAGTCTAGTGACGAAAGTCTCATTTCAAAAAGATGTACGAAAGTCTCATTTCAAAAAGATGTACCTTTACACCCAAAGCCGACGTCCTGAAAGACTCCCTAAACACACCTTGCACATTTTTTTTTTGGATTTTTGAAACCACGTCACCAGCAATACGGGGTATGAAGTGCGCAAGAATGGTGTTTTGGCGCGAATTTATTCATGATTGGTTTTCTTTATTGTCAACTGCAAAGCTTAACCCCGTGAAAACATTTTCCGATCTCAAATTTTAGGGACGGGTTTTCATTTAATTTAGGAATGAGGTGGATTTTTAAACATTCCCTGTATTTTCTCTCAAAATGCCTGGTTTTTCCCACTTACAGACATTTCTTTAACGTTCATCTTCTGTGAACCACGATGAATCAGTCTGAATTTTGTCAGCTTCTTTTTGGAACCTTTTGGGATCATTTGTGCAAGTTTTCAAATCTTTTTGATATTTAGATTTGAAAATTCTCAAAAATCGGTATTTTTTGCCCAAAAATTCAAAACAATGCCATTTTTGACAAATTTCGAATCTAAACAATTTCTTGACAAAATTGGAACCCAGAATTTGAAGAATGAGGCATTTTTAAATTTTTTTTTGTCAGTGTGATTGAAATGTTCAGACAATTTGGAATTTTTAATCAAGAGTTGACGCTGTTGCAATTTTTCAAGAGTGGACTAAAAACGCATGGATGCAAAACTTTAAGCAGACACTTGGCTTAGTAATTAAGCAAAGGAACATTCTTTAGCTGGTCATTGAAGATTTCTAAATATCAGGTGCTGCGTTTTCATTGGCGCTCAGTATAAAATGGTTCAAGTAAATACTACAAACTTTTCCGTCACCACGATACTATCATATTAATAAAAACTGATACTGTATTAAACACGAGTTTTTGTGCTATAAATTTTTGCTGAAAATTTCTTCTGTTTTGCCACTGGGGTCGAAGTGCATATCGTGAATTTCCTTATTTACGTGAATTGCATTTAATTTCTATAGATGCGACTCGATTTAATGCCTTATTGGCTTTAATAACAAATGGACTGCACAAAGGTGTACATTAATGTCAATAAGGCATTTAATCGAGTCGCATCTATAGAAATTAAATGCCATTCACGTAAATACGAAAATTCTCGATACGCATTTCGACCCCAATGTTTGCGATAGTTGAATATATGATAAAATAAAATTTTAATATCACGTCTTCATCATTCGTCAGTCATATCATTCATTTTGGATTGATAGAAGGATCCAGAGCTGATAAAGGATGCGATATGATAAAAAGCCATGTAATAATCGTAATGCATCGAAAAGGGTAAAAATCCTAACTAAGGGTCAGCAAACTGTGATAATCTTCCATATCTTTGATGGACATTTAGATAATATATGAAGTATTTATGTTTTGAAATTGTTTATATCATTTGTGAAGTAACATTTATCAACAAGAATCAACCTATATCTGTCATTTAAGTTCCAATAAATCATCTTATAAATTATAAATTTTCTTTCTTCAAATGGAAAACGTGATCTATAGTGCGTCTTACGGAGAACAGGCAGTTTGCGAATGAGAGTGGGCATTTACAACTTTCCGAGTCGGTCAAGAGCTCATTTACACCTACTGCTGATAGTCATATATTTGGGTTGTTATCCGTTCTACCATTCAATAAAGGTATGAAATTGATTTGATTGCTATAGCAATTTCTCTAATATCTTCCAAGTTTTCACAAAAGTGAGACAAGTCGTCATTACACAGGGAACATAGTATCAATGGCACAAAACAACTATCACAAGAAGATGATGTTCGGTGTTCCTTGTCGTAAGCTTCAAAATTGAAATCAAACAATTATTTTGAATAAAAAAAATGCTTATAAATAAGTAAGTGAAATGAAATGAAATTTTACCCGTAGCACGTGACTTTTATACGGAAGCGTATTAGGTACATGCATAAAAAATTATCTCGCCGATTCGAGATCTCGCCACGGCGAGTTAACAAAAAGGTTACCTCGTCGCGGCGAGATTACAAAAAGGTTATCTCGCCGCGGTGAGTTACCGAAAAAAATGAATAAAGAAATTAAAAAAAAATTATCTCGCCGCGGCGAGTTATATATATTGCTACGGCGATTTATTATCTAGAGGCTCACATGATTCATGCATCTCACATCACATGACCACCCTTGACGGAACAATACAAAAACAACGTCACGTCACAATATTGAAACGTCAGAAAAAATACAACTTCCCCGGAATGGTGCGGCAAACGTCGAATTTTTACACCGCTTCATTTTAGAAACCCATGAATAACTACGCTTAAGATTCTAGTTCAGAGTTTTGTACTTTAGTACAAAACCAAAACACATGCGATCTTTTCAATTATGCAATTTATTTTTTGCTACGTTGCCTAACTAGTTTCGGCCGGAGAATACATTTTCGTGTATCGGCGGCCATGTTTATTTTTTCTAATTTTTTGGCAGAGAAATGTGAGAAAAATAATCAGTCATGGTAAAAAATGTGAGACTGCACAATTCCACCCTCGGGTTCACATTTTCTATCATCAGAAACTCGGCAAGCCTCGTTTCTAACTGGAAAATGTGAACCCTCGGGTGGAATTGTCCTGTCTCACATTTGAGACCATGACTGACTATTATAATCTCACCCAGGCATTGGCTACATAGAAAGCACTACAGGTAGGTTGAGAAAACCTTTTTTTGTTACGTCGCCGCGGCGAGATTAATACAATCTAACACCATTGAAAGTTCAAGATCAAGAAATCTCAGACACCCAAGGGTAAGATTTCAATGTTTCTCTGACGAGGCCTGCCGAGTCAGAGAACCATTGAAATCTTACTCGAGGGTGTCTGAGATTTCTAAATCTTGCATTTTCAATGGTGTTTGATTGTTTTTCTCACAATTAAAAACAAAATACAAGTTCCTGTACAACCAAGCTACAGTTGACGTCCGTCTTGTCTAAGCAACTTACTATGACGTCGATAACGTCATAATGTACTTCCTCACGTGAAATTCTTTTCTCACCCTTGGGCTGAGACTATATGAATCTAACACCGGTGAGAATGCAAGATCGAGAAATCTCAGACACCCGAGGGTAAGATTTCAATATTTCTCTGACGAGGCTTGTCCGAGTCAGAGAAGCATTGAAATCTTACCCGAGGGTGTCTGAGATTTCGATATCTTGCATTTTCAACGGTGTTTGATTTATTTTCTCACATTTATTCGTCAGAATGTGCTTTGTACATTGAAGGAATGTACCTGTAATCCGCCATTCTAAAAGGAAATCACCATGACGTCAATGACGTCATAATGACTTTGCCTTGCACTAGTGTAAGACAGAAAAATCTCACATCGCTAAAAATAGGTACTGTTCTGTCTCAAAAGTGAGAAAAGGATATCTGAAACGTCTAAAAATAGGTACTGGCTAGTCTCAAATGTGAGAAAATAACTCGCTGCGGCGAGATAATCTTTTTTGTTAACTCGCCGTGGCGAGATAATAACTCGCCGCGGCGAGATAGTAACTCACCACGGCGAGATAAATTTTTTATGCATGTACCTTATACGCTTCCGTTCTTTTATGGTCCTGATGTGAGTAAGTAAAAAATATTTTTGATTTAGAATATAGGCTCGGTCAGTTGATATTGTAAATATTCTGTCCAGAGAGCAAACGAGAGAAAATATTCTAGTATTTCATGTAGTTAAAAATGAAAAAGAAAGGAAATGGGGTAAATGTCAAGGAGACAACATCCCATATCCAGGTTAAAACGACCAAAAACAAAACATCTAGGGGTCACCATATGGTCTTCAACACAGTGAGAACCTCACATTTCCTCATAAAAATATGCACTTTGTAACTCTTGTGTTACACTTGAAAATATGTTTTATATTTTCATAGTTGGTTCGATGGCACTAAAAGCATTAAATTGATAGAAAAATGCTGTCAGCAATTATAACTTGTCCATAATTCTTGATGAATGTATGAATATTTTGGAAAACAATATATCATATCCTTTTTTGATGATCTTGTACGCATGTGTCAAATCTTCACGATAACTTATGTCAGTTTTTCATCAGATATATATTTATCGTAAATCCGCAGATTACAGGTTATAACAAAATGCATAATTCAGCATTCCTTTAATAGTCTGCTTTTGATTTTTTGTGGGTTCAAATTCTTCATTTTTGACGCCTGTCGATCATTTTATTGCACTTTGAAACCTTTTTGTGGACTGCATTGGCGGATCCAGATTGGATTCCGGAGGTTTCTTTCCCCTTTTCTGGAGAAAAGTCGTACAATTTTGCCCAAAATTAAATTAAATGACAAATAAAGGGATAGAATAAATGTGCATGGGACAAAATCCCTATAAATACATGGTAAGATCTAGCAAATTTAACAACGCTTTTATTGTTGTTCTTCATTTTAAAATCACCATGAGGCCTTCAACAAAGAGCAAACACTCATACCTCATAGTAAGTTCTAGACGACCCCTTGCACCGGTGATCAGAATTTTTACAAAACAAGAGAGCCAAATGATAAGCGACATAGGGCACTCATCGAGTTGTTTGTAATAAAACTTGGCAAGAAAAGTCGGGAGATGTGGGCAATATATATAGAAATTGCCAAAAAATACTTTAATTTTTACAAAACAAGAAAGCCAAATGTTGAATTTTGATAGTACATTCATATGAGAATTCTCACATGAATACGTACACCATAACTGACAAAATAAAAAGCACGCGGAATCTTTTCGCGGACTCCACACTGCACGAGAGACAAACTTAACGGTAAATAAACAAATAAAGGGATATGGAGTAAATTTACATCGGAAAAAATCTAACCAAATTACCAATAAGATATAAAAAGAAAAGCCAAAATCAGCTAATGACAGAGCTATGCAAGGGGGAGATACTCCTTGTCTTTAAACAAAATTATCTTTTATTTTTAAGTATAGAAAGTTTTTCATGTTTTCAAATAAAATCTCTTTTTTTTGGGTGCCAGCAACTATGCATCAAGGCCAAATTCAACGAATATTTATGTATATTTTAGGACAGGGCAACCAAAGGTAAGTGCTGTTGACATTTATGTAGTCCTGTAGAAAAATTTATCAGAAATCGAATGATTTAATTCAGTTGTAGCATCAAAGGGATAAGAAAGGATAAGCTGGTAGCAAGTTTGTAGTGAATCTAGTAAAAACTTTATGGAACAAAGGAGGAACGGTATGATTGATTCTTTTATGACACAAGTGCCTTTGTGTATCGCCATTAATCAATTTATCAATGATCAAAGGGTGGTCAGCTTTTTATCTTTTTTATGGCGTTTCGTGTTATTGTCTTTCATCAATTAGACAAATAATGAAAAGATACGGAAAATGCAGGCAATTTGTTTTCAAATGCATGACAGAACCAAGCAATGGAACAACGCTTTTATCGTTGTTCTTCATCTTAAAGTCACCATTTACCTTCAACGGTGACATTTTCGTATATCTCATGGTAAGCTCAAGACGGGGCACTATTTTCATAAACAGACATGCTTTGAATAATTAGAACAATTAGTTACCGTGAACCATATGTACTTGTAAATATTAGCAAAGTCACTTACTCCAAATAATTACAAAGGCTACGTAATTGCATATTATATAATATTTAGGTCAGTAATTGCATTAATGTCCGTCTTACCTTACTACAAAGCATGCTATTTAGGTCAATAATGCGGAAGGATAGCACAGCAAACAATTCAAAAACAAACGTTGATTACTTCCAATTATTACGTTATGTTATTATTATACTATTATTATATAATAAGTAGTTCAGTAGCTGCATAAATGTCAGTGGAATTATCTTGCAAAACATGCTGTTAAAGTCAATAATGCGGAAGGATCGCAATGTCGTTTAGATTGAATGGGTATTCGCATATTTGGTTGTGATATCTTTTAATCATCATAAGTATGATAATTAACGGTAATCTGCAATGCCAAAACCGCAGAATTGCCCTTCATTTTTGTTTCACTTTAGCATCTATTTCTTCTGAATCCTGAAAGAAACACGAGCTGTACTTTTAAGTCTCAGAGGATTTAATCATTTCAAGTCGTATTTTGTAAAAATTAAGCAGATAAAATAATTCCCCGTGTAAAATAACAGCTATAGAATTCCGAAGGAACAAAGCACAAGATTACATGAATCAAACACCTCAAACAAGGCAAAAGCAGGTACAGCAAAAGACAGAATACCAAAAACATAAAAAAAGCCTGAGAATTAAGAATGGTCACTCTTCAGGTTTTTGAAACTGTCTCCGACTTTCGGAGCTCTCTTATTTTAACTTTGATGATGCATTGGAAAACACTAACCCCAATCTTTTTTTTCAAAATATGATTGTAAATATTTTAAAAAGACTTCTGACAAAATTTAATGAAATTCTTGATATTCACTCATTGCATTTCTAAGGTGTATTGTCTGAATGCAAAGTGAATGAAAAGTCTAGAGAGAAGTTCGGTTGTCCACCAAAATTTCAGGCGTTTAATTCTCAAAAACGGCAACACTTACCTATCAATATTTCCCCTTAAAATTATGTATGATCCATATTCTAATAAATAAAAATGTTAATTTTGAATCATTGATATAATAAACAACGGCAGTAGAATACCGAAGGAGCAAAATTCACCAAAAAGTCTAAAGACATGGCAAAAACAAGAACACAGAAAACAATGACGCCAGACAGCCACAAAGCACAGGAATAAAAAAAAACACAACATTAAAAACCAAGGCATTTACAGTGTGAACTCCCAGGAAACTAAGAGTGACATAAGGTGCTCCGAAAAGGTAAGAATGTCCTGCTCTGTTAACAGCACCTGTCACACTGTCAGTGAGTCAAGCAAGGAAAAAGTCAAAATCGGTATCGTTAAATCCGGGAAGACGTGAATTTAGCTGCATATGTCCGCTTTCATTTGGGACACTGACACGTCATATCTTTTAATGATGTTATGGTGACGGCCATAGAATTTCGTGAGGGAAGAAATCAACATAGGTTGAACATATCCCTAGGCTAAGCAGCTTTTGGGAAAGTGTTTTTGCTCTGTTCAAAAAATCACTGTATAAACTACATGCTCGACAACTGTGAAATGTACACTCCATCGGCTGGAGATGTCTTATGTTGCTGCTAAGAAAGGGGAAAGTTCACAATTTGGAAGTTAAAACGCTTGTCATATAGCTTAGATTTCAAACGTCCAACTTCGTCAATATACAACAAAAGATCTAGGTATGAAGCTGAAGTAGTTGTATCAGTTGTTACTTCAATTTCAAGCTCATTGGGGTAGATCTGATGTAACTATTTTTAAATTTTGGATTATTTAGAGAAAGTACATCGTCTATGTAGCGGGAGGTGAAATTAAAGGACTGGGCTAATGTTTTTGTTTTCTTTTTGTAAGCCCTTGTAAAAACTTGGCCTCATACGATTAAAGGATAAAGTAAGCTAGGAGTGGCGCACAGTTAGTTCCCATAGGAATCCCTGTTGTCTGTTGGAAAACGCGACCTCCGAATTCCACAAAAATATTGTCGATGAAAAATTGTAACATTTTGATTACGTCAGTCTCAGTGTACTTCTTATTTGAATCAGTGTGGTTCTTAACAAAATATGTTTTGTCTTTCCCTGCTACTAAAAACGTGTATTTGCGTTCTCCATTTTAGTGCAGAAACATTGATGTATTAGATCTGCAATTACTTGTTTCAGGGTTGCATAAAGAGTAGAAATATCAGAAGTCGGAATGCTGTTGCGATGAGTAAGACTTCAGGAATGACCATTCTTAACGAAAATATAGTGGGAATTAGTTTGTGTTGTACAGCAAAAAAAATGCTCGTGATGAGTCGTATGCATGCGACTAACATAATTGTATGCCATGGATAGAAAAATTCGTGCGTGGCGCAAAACGAAAGCTGAATGGTATGTGTGTATCACTGTATACATTTCAAAAAATAAACCTTGTTATTATTTATTAAAATACAAATATGCTTTTATTATACAGATTACAGCGAGTGTAAGAATGCCTTTTTAGTTATTATTACCAAAAGTACCTAATAATGGACTTCTTTATGTTTTTGACGATCCCGTATCAATCAAACAGACACACAGATGTAGGATTTTTTCGATATATAGCAATGTGTTCCCCTCAAAACAATGCTAGGATTCTTACACTTACCACGAGGTATGAGCAAAATTCATTGTTGAAGTTCTCAAGAAGACTTCAAGATAATGACAACAACTATAATATTCCTTTATGTAACCATTTATTTGTAGGACTTTTGTCTAATGTGCATTTATTCCCTACCCCTTTATTTTTCTTTAAATTTGATTTTGTCTCTTATGCAATGATGGAGTCAGTAAAAATTTTTAAGCTCTCTTATTATTTAAGTTTTTATTTATGAAAAAGAAAGGAAATGGGGTAAATGTCAAGGAGACAACGTCCCATATCCAGGTTAAAACGACAAAAAACAAAACATCTAGGGCTCACCATATGGTCTTCAACACAGTGAGGAACCTCACACCATATAGTAAGCCCTAAATGGCCCCGAAAAGGTAAAAAAGTTCTCAAGAGATTTTCTCATATCTCATTTCATAATTTTAGCAAGTTGGTTGAAAAGGTTGACGTTTTAGTAGATGAAAGATATCGACTTAATTACTATTAATACCTCTTTGGATAGAAATTTTGGATAATGACCTTCACCCTGACTACATGTGGATCACGTATTTTAAATGAAATTTTAGGACATAATATTACTTCTCACATGTGAAAGTATACATTGTATCTGGGAGTTATTGTTTTATTCCAGAAAGAAAAATATTATTTTTGCTAAAATCTATGTATCGTTTCTTTTGATGATTAGTAAATTATTCCAAAGTTTTCTGAAATTGACTCGATGAGTGTCTTGTGGTTTTAAAGTCTCGATTGTCGTCTGCTAGCCAGTTTGTCGGGTAACGGATGACAGAGCGATTGTAAGACACTTGGCAAGTTAATATAAAATCAAGGATGAAGCGTTGTTCGACATCAGCAATAAGTTCCGCTCAAACCTGTTCTAGGGTCGTCTTGAAATTATTCTGATATATAAGCAAAGCTCATTGTTGAAAGCCTCTATTGGCTTTAAGATGAATTTGAAAAACAACAATAAAACCGTTGTTTCATTGCTTGGTTTTACGATGTTTATGTTGAGGCTCTGTCTTATTTGCATCTTTTTCATAGAATACTCACCGAGTGCGATACGCGTGCGCATTGTTCATGCCGACTGTATACATTAACTCGGAAATCAACAAACCTTGACTGTATTACGTAAGTAACAGTTACAGACGGACTATTTGAAATGCAGATGGAAATCTGGTTAATTGTAAGCAAACACAAGAAACGGAAAATGAAAAGAGATAATCCGGTCATTTTTCCGCATTTTCTGAATTTGTTTCTAAACTATGCACCTGGACTTTAATTGTCCATCGTAGGTTGGGAAATTTGTGGGTAAACCGTTAACCGCATTGCAAATGTCAACTATCGATACATTTCAAGTATCGGTAGACAGTCGAGTGACAACAGGAGAGTAGCTGATTTAGTCAATGTTAGCCGATTCAATGCCCGGTTCAATACGCCTGTATTTTTGTTTAAATGGACAATATGGTTCTATGTAATGACATAGACACTAGACATGTCAAAACTAATATTTATATAACTTTAAGCATACCTCAACATCCCTTTTCTTACATTGTTGATAAAGGTCAACAACTTTCTATTTTTTTTCTTAAATAATACTATCATCCTTTATTTAACGTAAATCCTTAAAAAAGAAGTACGTTTCCTTTCAGATCACGAAAATCAATATATAACGCTGTACACGTACAGGAATTAGTTTCCGAAATGGCCACACAGTTCATTTAAATTATTGCGGTTGGGGTTAACGTATGTGTTGTGGTCTCATGTTCATTTACTCCATATCCTTTCTTAAAATATGATAACACAATACCGAAGAATAATTGATGCAGATGGCCACTTCGAAAGTGTTCTAAAGGTGACTTTCGAAATTGGAGCTTTTGTATGTATGAAGCTCCAAAACCAGTCGAGAGGGAATGCCTGTATGCCTATTTTGGAATATTTAATAATTTTTTGAATGTATTATTTCATGAATTATATAGATTTATATCCCACTTTTAAATATATTGATGACGTTCTTTCCACCAATAAGGTATCTTTGCTTAATGGATCCCATTAATATATGCACCAGGACTAGAGATAAAGGGAACGACAGAAGCAACAAGATCTTCATCCTTTTTGGACTTACTTCTCGACTTTTATGAAAAAGGTCATCTCAGTACTCAGTACTCAGTACTCAGGGACGATTTGTCTTATTGTCACATAGATTTCGGCTCTTGACAACTCAAGGCCTGGGTGGCCGAGTTGTTAAGGTAGTTCTACTACCTATATAACCACTGTAGTCTATCACCACTTCGGTGTGAGTTCGCGCCCCTCTTTGTACATTACAAAAAAGGTGCACTCGACTTACAATCGTAAGTGATAAGGTATGTAATTTAGGCATATCAGTAAAGAATCGGGTTAGAATACTCTCTGGACAAAAATATGTGACCTTTTGTTTGAATTGATATTTTATTGTGAAATAATGTAAATAAATATTTGATATAGGTAAAATATTTAATTTGGTAATGTAAACATTATTTCTGCACAATGTGTGTTTATTTAATATTTGGATTTAAAAAATGCAAGATTTTAAAAAAATTCATATGATGATAATTTTATATAAAACCACATTTTCAGTATGTTAACTTGAGAACCCACTAAACCCCATCTAGCATATGGAAGATTTATACTTTACATATCTGCAGTGCAAATTTCATTACAATCGGACTTATGGAATTTTTTTGCTTTACTGTTAAAAATGTAAATTTTTGTAGTTTTTGCGCGTAGTCTTTTGATTTTGACTCGAGTTATGTTCCTTTGGCCGCAAATTGTTAGTTTTTCCCACTTTGAATGTGCTGCCAATAAACCTATGTAATTTATCTGCCCAAGGTCGGTGGTTCTCTCCGGGTACTCCGGCTCCCTCCACTTCTAAAACTGACCGTCATAAGATAGCTGAAATACTGCTGAAGGTGACGTTAAACCCCATATCAATCAATCAATCAATCTTGACATTTTGTTATTACCCTCATTTATGTAAGTCCTTCGGTATTCTACTGTCGTTATTTCTCACGATTTGTTTGTCCCATCTTCATAATAAAACATAATCTGCACGCAAAGACAATATAGGGACATTTTTCAGGTGATAAATGTTTAACATAATTAGCCAGTGATATGTCAGGTTTATCAGGTTGACAAGACGTAATGGAGGGATTTTCCCACTAACTTTATAGAGCAAGTTTTTGCTGTCATGGTAGTTTTCCTCAAACTCCGGGAAAATCTAAGAAGATTTTATAATGCATGATGACATTTTGACATACTGTGTAGAAAATATGTACTTTTTCAGAAAACATAGGTCGTGGGAAGATTAAATTGAAGATAAATTGTCCAGTGAGATTTGAAATTGGCAAATTTTAAATGAAAATATCAAAAAAGAATGAATTGGTGATCATTGGTTGTTTCACAACTTAACCACAAAATATTGAGAGTAATTCAGAAATATGACAAAATGTTGGCATAATCTGATGCAAAAATACGACATGTGAACAAAGCTCATTATTGAAGGTTGAAGGCCTCATGGAGACTTTATAAGATAAAGGACAAAAAAAATCGTTCATTGCTTGGCTTAACAGTGTATTTGAGAGACTTTGCCTCGTGTCATTAATTCCATATTTTTTCGTTGATGATGTATGAGGAATTTGAAATAAAATTTGAATTTGTTGGAAGGCTGATGTCACACTATTTAAAAAAAAAGGGAAAAAAAACTGTAAAGTAATATTTCTGTATTTTGAGATAAAATTTCCACTCTTAAGGAGGTTTGCTCCTCATGTTTTGGGATTTCAGTCAGATTTTCCGAATCCTCGGGTTTTAACCATTTCAAGCAGTATAATTTTTGCCAATTGACCCCCTAATTTTTTCCCGTAATTTCAATTTATATATCTTTTGGAACTTTCTGCCAAAATTCCATTAAATTCTATTTATTCTGACACATTCATTCATGGACAAATATTGCTAATGCTTATCCTATGAAAAATCAGAGGAGTGAAGTTTCCCGCAAAATTTTCAATCACTTTTATCTCCCTCATGCAAAGCTCTGTCCTTAGCTGAGTTTAGATTATATTTGGTAATTTGTTCTCTATCAGTTTTTAAACATCTTTGACTTTATGGTCTTCCAAACATTAAGATTTTCTGCACTGAAGAGACATAAGTTGTCGAAACGCGCATATGCAGAATCAAAATTTACAGTAACTTTGATATTAAATTATTATCTCAAATTAAGATCAACAACCTTCCATTTTTTTTAAAAATTAAATAACTTCTTATTTAATTTTCTAACAAAAAATCAAGTTTATTTGAAATCCTATTTATTTTGAAATAGAGTAGCGAACCCACTTATTTTCATGATTTGTTGCAAAATTTGGGGGGAAAAACAAGTGTGATATAATTTGAAAACATCAGTTGTAAATTGTTTCACACAGGAATTAGTCATTGTTTTTTTATGTATCATCAATATGTGCCTATTTTATATGTCTCCAATGTCTCAAACTAAAGCGACAACTATGATCGAGGTGCCTTATATAAAAAATCATCTAATTTACATACCTTTTAACCCTCCCACATTGAGAGGGAACTCCAACTAACCTTTCAAATCTCCCAATTGAGAAGGTTCTTGGTCGTGGGAGACCAAAATCTCCCACACAGAGAAAGTCTCCCACATGCTTCCACATTTATAAAACAATACAATATTTCTTGTATATTTTAAAAAAAATGTTATTTTTCATACTTAAATGTTTAGTTTACTGCTTTATATATACCGAAAACAGTGATTATTTACACAATATGACAATAACAGACAACCAAAGTAGTTATTTATGTTGTTTTAGTTTAATGTCATAGTGGTATTAAGTAATAACGCAATTTTCTTTTGAATTATCCTATTTTAACAAGAAGGATTACAAAAAATGTCAGTTTAAGGTCTAACGCAAAAACTCCCACAAACAAAAACAGTTAGGAGGGAGATCTCCCACAAAGTTTTTTTTCATAAGTAAACACCTATGATTTTATACATTGCATTATTGAAACAAGAACAGTGATTATATATTCAGTTTACAACAGAAATAAAAAGAGAAGAGGTTGTTCTTCTAACAAACACAAAAGTCTGCAATGTCAAAATAAGAGCCAAGTCAGTTTTCTCATCCTACTTTTCTAACAAACTTAAATTTTGTCACACTATCCAAATTTGCATTTATATGATTATTCTATTTAATATATTATATATTAAATTTGGACGTCTTTCCAGTATACAATCAGGAAATTAACTAAACAACATGATCACAATGAGGGATGTTTTAATTTCATATAAAGATATCAAACCGCCAGTTCAACCAATCGCAGCATAGAGCATATGTAAAAATAGATCTTTAGAATCTTAACTTACACTTCGTATTCTTGCAACTTAAGAAAAATTAAGGAAAGTTGGTATAGATTATTAAATGCCTGGTTAGAATGGTTTGATGCTTTTCTATTTAGACCTTTTTGGTTATTTGTTCTCTATCAGATTTTCCACTTTTTCGGTTAATGGACTTCCAAATGTTTTGGTTTTATCTGCACTGATGAGACATAAATTGTCGAAATGCAGAAAATATATTAACAGTAACTTCGGTATTTTGTTATTTAGCCCATTCTTTCTTTGTCAAGGATCAGTATTGTTAATTAAACCCAATGAAGGGGATTTGCATAGCATTGCAACTGAATAATTGTTTAGGGGTAAAATACTGACTTGAAATAACAAAATACCGAAGTTACTGTGAATTTAGTTTCTGCATATCCGCATTTCGACAACTAATGTCTCTTCAGTATAGATCAAACCAGTTATATGAGTTTGAAATTAGTATATATATATATATATATATATATATGCAGAAGATAAATTAACTGCAATTTTGGGTACTTCTGTTTAAAAAAAAAAATGAAATTAATCATTTAGGCTTGAGTCATCTGCCTGTAATGTATTTTTCTATCAAACCTAAGCCTAAGTCTTTTAATATTAAATATTAATTTTTTGAGGATTCCAGCGGGATTCGAACCCCCTCTGTCAAGGTACTAAGGGTTGAGAGTCTGCTGCGCTAACCACTACACCACCAAATCCATGTTCAAATTTCGGTTAATTAATATACTTAACTCTCATATTACGTGTCAAAATAAATTTGCAGCTCACTCTATTTTAAATCCCTTTGGTCTCCCACAGAGATGGCGTGGGCAGTGTAATCTGTTTGTAATATCTGTGCATTCGAAGAACAGCCAAATCCCTCGGTGGGAAGGCAATCTCGATATTCATTTCTCTAATTCTAACCCCGTTGGCCATATGGGTTCCTACGATAGACCATTATATATATATATATACCCATGACTGGATTCGAACCTTCAACTCTTTGTACATCTTCGGCACAGCGCCTAGCATGTTAACCAGAGGTGATTCATGTTTTTTCCATAGAAATATGATGCGATTCCTTTGTTTAACTGTAAAAAATATGTTATTTCTATTAATAAAATTGGTTAAATGTGTATTTCATTTATTTTTGTTTGTGAGAAAATAAAAGAATGTGGAGTAAATGCTAACGGTTGTACTTATTCATGGGACTACCATGTTCACATTGATTTTTATGGAGGGAATTTCGCGTCGACAATTTATACGCAAGTTTGTGTCATCACGTTAAAAATAGGAAAACAAAAACACTGAACATCTTTTGTATTTATAAGTGAATTTCCCCAACACCCCTCCAATCTTTGGGGAAATTTAAAATGTCTGATGAAAAAAAGGCGTTTACATTTCAGAAATACAAATCTGGCCTTGGCAAGATTAAATTGAATTGTTGTGAGGTTTCAAAATGGCAAATGTTAATTGAAAATGTGAACGAAATTAATTTTTAGTGGTTTCACGCCTGTTTAGTACGTCTTGTGGTTGTAATGCAACATGAATGTATTATAAGTTATTATGCAAAATTCTGAGTTTTTCAGCAACATTGTTATTTGTTCTCTGTCAGTTTTTACATTTATTTCTATTTATGGACTTCCAGTTGTGTTGATTATCCCCGCACTTTCGAAGAAAGTTCGGGGATAATGTTATACCCTCCGTCTGTCCGTCCGTCCGTCCGTCGCACTTTTCTTGTGACTCAAACTCCTCCTACATTTTTGGATTTAGGGATTTAATTTTGTTGTAGAATTGTTGCATATAGTCTGCAGATGCGCAATAAGCTTTCGGATTTTCGATATTGGTCTTGGTGCAAACAAGAGGCCCCATGATGTCAATTTTTACACATGTGACATGTGACACAAATTCCTCCTACATTTATGGGTTTAGGGATTTAATTTTGTTATAGAATTGTTGCATATAGTCTGTAGATGCGCAATAAGCTTTCGGATATTTGATATTGTTCTTGGTGCAAACAAGAGGCCCCATGATTTTAACAAAGACCCAAAGATGTGGATTAGACACATGTGGCATGTGACGCAAACTCCTCCTACATTTTTGGATTTAGGGATCAAATCTTTATGCAGAATTGTTGCATATAGTCTATAGATTTGCAATAAGCTTTTGAATTTTGGTTCCGGTTCCAACTTTGGTAAATTTCCTAAAAATGTCAAAGACACATATTTTTTTTTTAATTTTGGCATATTATCTTATATTCTGACAAGTGTTTGGTAAAAACACAAAATTCTGAAGACTTAGGATTCTGAAAGGTGGTTCCAATTTTGGTAAATTTCCTGAAAGTCTCAAAGACCACTTATTTTTTGGAATTCTATGTAGCAACTGTACTTAAAATGTTAGTGTAGTTTAGGACAAACATTTTCATCAATTGGATTTCAAAAATATTTGATTCCAATTTTGGTAAATTTCCTGAAAGTCTCAAAGACCACTTATTTCTTGGAATTCTACCTAGCAACCATACTTAAAATGTTTGTGTAGTTTAGGACGAACATTTTCATAAAATTTCAAAAATATTTGATTCAAATTTTGGTAAATTTCCTGAAAGTCTCAAAGACCACTTATTTTTTGGAATTCTACCTGGCAACCATACTTAAAATAGTTGTGTAGTTTAGGACGAACATTTTCATAAATTGGATTTCAAAAATATTTGATTCCAATTTGGTAAATTTCCTGAAAGTCCCAAAGACCACTTATTTTTTGGAATGCTACTTAGCAACCATGCTTAAAATGTTTGTGTAGTTTAGGACGAACATTTTCATAAATTGGATTTCAAAAAATATTTGATTCCAATTTTGGTTAATTTCCTGAAAGTCTCAAAGACCACTTATTTCTTGGAATTCTACCTAGCAACCATACTTAAAATGTTTGTGTAGTTTAGGACGAACATTTTCATAAACTGGATTTCAAAAATATTTGATTCCAATTTTGGTAAATTTCCTGAAAGTCTCAAAGACCACTTATTTTTTGGAATTCTACCTGGCAACCATACTTAAAATGTTAGTGTAGTGTAGGACGAACATTTTGTTATTTACAGTTACTTTAACTATTCAAATCAAATACCATTTGATTTTAATGTTGAGGGGGGTCAAGGAATGAACATCTGATTTTATTCACACAATTTTTGAGACTCACAATTTTTTTCTCACTCCAAGTAAGTCCAAGCCATAAATTTTGCTTCAAATATGTCATCCTGGTTATTTTTTTTCAGATTCCTCCTGTCCTGATATTTTTTTCGCCAAATTTCTGATCTTGGATTTTTTTTCAAATTCCTTCGTTGCCCCCCTCTAAAATCAAATGGTTGCTCCCTTATCGTCGAAAAGATGGTTGTTTGCCACAATTAAAAGGCTTTGCCATTAATATCAGTTGAAATTATCTCAAATCTAATACATAGACAACCACCTGCCTAAAAAAGTTAACGGTGGTTGTTTTATCTGCCATTTCACAAGAAAAGAAAACACTAAATGTACGTAATGCTACAAATATATGGGTCACTGGGTTAGTAGATAAATTGCATGATACATGACTTAAGAGATACATTCTTTTATGTTTATCATCAAGATGAATTGCAATATTGTTCCAATATGCGTGCAGCATGCTGCTTTTGAACGTGTAATTATTAAAATGATATCATAAATCTATCAAAGTTCTATTTACAACTATTGTATTCCATTAAATAAGAACTTTGCACTTGATTGTAATTAAGAACATTTTAAAGAAAGTAGGAAACAAGAAAACCATTTCCCCCTTTTGAAATGGATAAGCTTATATTAACAAATTTTCAGTGTTCGAATGTATATATGCAGCTATGTTTGTTGACGATCCCGCATCCATCGGCTAAAAATAAACATGGATGTTGCGAAGCAATGAAATCCACTCAGGCCAGTGCTAAGAACCAATTACTGTGAGGTATGAGCAAAGTTCATTGTTTTGCCTTATAATATTTCCCTTACATAAAAACATTTGAAAATATCGACAATTTGGGTGTATTATTTCTCAAACAAAAAAAAAAAAAACGATCTGTTGACCAGTCAACAGTTCAACAGTTTTCAGTCTGTTGACTGCAACCGAACTGTTGACCGCTAGCCGTATTTTGATTGGTTCAAAAACATCACGCCCATATCACATGATCTCCCGTGTTCTGCCCCCCCCCCCCCCCCCCCCCCCCCCCCCCCNTCGACAATTTGGGCCTATTAATTTCTCAAACCAAAAAAAAAAAAGATCTGTTGACCAGTCAACAGTTCAACAGTTTTCAGTCTGTTGACTGCAACCGAACTGTTGACCGCTAGCCTTATTTTGATTGGTTCAAAAACATCACGCCCATATCACATGATCTCCTGTCGTCTGCACACACCCCCACCCCCGTGGCACAACCAAATTGGCGACGTGAATTGTATTCAGAGGAAAAGCATAGTATTTAACAAAACTCTGTGAAAGTTTGCAATACAGATGGATATACAAATAAACCCTATTTTAAAGACTTAAACACATTGAACATGAAAAGGTACCGGTATAACAAAACAGTTATAGACTTGGTCCTGAAACTAAAGCTGCTTTGTTTGACCCTCTGACTAAAATTGTTGCACTCATCATCCGGCTTCGTGCAATAGTTCATTCCTCGGGTCAAACAAAACAGCTGTTGTTTCCGTACCCAGTCAATGACTGTATATTGTTGAAGAACTCAAGAAGAATAAAAATAAAAAAGTTGTAGCTTAAGACACTAGTGCTTTTGTCGGGCAAAGGATGACAGTGATTGTAAGAGCACTTTGCCAGTTTAATTGATGTTTGTTGACAATCCCGCACCCATGACCAAGAAAGACATGGATGTAGCGTTGCTCGACAATTAGCAAAGAATTCCGCTTAAACCGGTGCTAGGGGCCGTCTTGAACTTACTATGAGGTATGAGCAAAGCTCATTGTTGAAGGCCTCATGGTGACTTCAAGATGAAGAACAACAATAAAAGCGTTGTTCCATTGCTTGTCTTTTTACCATGTATTTGTAGAGACTTTGTCTCATGTGCATTTACACCATAACTTTCAGTGTTTATATATGGTATATAGGAAGGTTCACGAACCTCATTAGTGATGTCACAAAAACTTATTTACATATGCAAATTAGCATTTTTGGTTGGCAAAGTCGTACTGAGACCACTTTTTAACAATGTAAAAGAATTTTTGATCTTTTGTAATTTTTTCATTACCCACCCGATTTTGGATCTGTAAAATACGATTAAACCTAATGATTTTCATATTTTTTTCTATCGATTTACTTTTTTTAAATTTCCCGCAGAAAATTTTTTATCTGGTTTTAAAAAATGTCAAAAATGACAAAATCTGTATACTTTACGAATAACAGAATACCGAATTATTCTGCATATGCCCATTTCGACAACTTATGTCTCATCAGTGCAGATAAAACCAAAACATTTGGAAGTCCAATCACTAATTATGTATATTTTGAAAATAAATATATGTTAAAAAATAATACCCTGTAAAAGTATAAACATTCCAGAATTTCTATCAAAAGGAATTGTCTAGATATCTCAATTAACAATTTCGTACGAGGGATTGAAAATGACATTTTTATGGCCCTAATCAATTATCACTTTTTCTTGCCAACCAAATTTACCTTTTCCAGTCTGTGACGTCACGGCGAACCTTTAAGATAAATGCAGACTGACACTAGTACGCGGTGCATTGTATTGTTGCTATTGTGATAACGAATCGGGGACAGAACTGCCTTGATATTACCGCCATAACCTTCTTCCTTTTTTTATGAGACCTATAACAGAACTTTACCACCAACATTCTGGAAGGTATGCATGTAGGTTTGGTGATTCGCAATCAGCTTGAGAGAAAAAAAAGTGACAGTAAACTTTTAAGAAATGTCCACTTAGTCTCAAATATAGAAAGACTTTTGAAATTAAATTTAGCATTATAAAATGGTAAAAACTAAATGTTCTATTGACTAAGGAAGAGAAATAGCGAAAACATGCCTGAACAGTTTCTGTGATCTTTTACAAATACATGTAACAAAACAACGGTTACTTTTAATTCAGTTTCTGTATATGCGCATTATGACAGCTTATGTCTCATCAGTGCAGATCAAATTAAAACATTTAGAAATCCATAGACCTAAATATGTGTAAAAAATGACAGTGAACAAATTACAAATAGGATCTAACTAGTAACGGTAGTTTACGAAATTGAAAATTATCATTACATATAGAATTGTACACGTGACGTTGATATCGATAGTATAATATACAATGAATATTTTTATGTTTTATTTGTTTGCATTTTATGCTAAATAAGAGGTTATTATCACAACTATAAGTAATTTCAACATAACATATCCCAATAAATTTTCAAATGAATACTGAAACAAGAGCCAAAATCATACATCCAGAATGCATGGCAATATAAGGATTACAGACGGAGAACGTAAACGACGAAAACGAAACAAATAGTATATAAATAAACGCGACAAAAATAAAGCACTAACACTGTAAACCCTTAAAAATTAGGAGTGTCATCAGGAGTTCTGGAAGGGTAAGCTTGACCTGCTTCACATGTGACACCCGTCATACTGCGAGTAAAAAGTCCGGTGTAATCCATGTATCCCAAAGAACATAATTAGATTTTGTCTTGTCTTATTTAAGCATATGTATTTGTTTTATTATATTTAAAACAGGTGTCCCTCGATTTATGCAAAATAAGGTCACGGAACCTTTCTTGTCTTATGACAGATGCAGAGATTGAAATTAATATTTACTAATGAACAAATTACTAAAAAATGACTTATTTCAAAAGTAAAAGGTTATTTCAGAAAGTCCCCTTGTTCAATATCTTTACCGTTCATTAGTCTTTGACGTTTTGCGCAGCCCGTCAGTGTAAAAATGGCCATGAATAGATGGGTTTATAATATCAATGAGGCAAACATTAGTAGATTCAGAGTTTATTGCAAAACTGAAAAACACAAACTGAGACAGGACCGGACTTTTCTCTGGCAGTTTGACGGATGGAACGCAAGGAGAAGACCATGCTTACCCTTCCGGTGTTATATTGCCATTTTTCCCCCGGGGGAAAAACTGGATCGATCCAATTTTCCCCCTAGGAAATTTGGATCAGAGCCGTCCCCCCGGAAAAACTGGAATATGTGTACATATTGCCGTTTTCCCCATCCCAAAATTTCCCCTTCATTCGAATTTAAATGATCATGTCCATGCTTCATAAAAAAAATTGTACATATGTCTTTATGAAATGTTTTATTGCAATAAATATTTCAGACTAACCATACTGTGATTGCTGAACATCAACTAATTTGCGGATCAACCATGGGTCTGACCCGCTTTTTAGCTCGCCTGGCTTTTGCAACCACTTGGTGTCCGTCGGCCGGCCGTCCGTCCGTCGTTAGCTCAATTTCAAAAATCGTGAAACCGCTTGGCCAAATGGAACAAAACTTCAACTGAATAATTACTAGGATATGTAGTTTCAAATTTGTCATTTCTTTGTCTCAGGTCAAACAACATGGCTGTCGTTGCTAAAAAAACAGAGAGGCTGATTGTAGTTTTTGACAAACAACTCAAAAGCCTTAACAAATATAAACAAAACTGGCTCGTGTATAAAAGATCAGCATGACAAGGTCTACACACCTAGCAAACACGTTAAGTTTCTCAGATTAAGACTATTTCTCAATAACTTTAGTGGTACATGAATGTCAATGATATTAAGTATGTCTTAGTTAGTACATGTCAGCCTGGCATATAACTTTTGTCATTGACCTCAATTCATAGTCTTTAACTTTAATTTTAAATAACAGTATTCCTTATTGACTATACAGTCCGTATTAACAGTAGCTACTTTTGTGCAATTAAATTTTAATTTCTGATATAGAAGCTGAAAATGCAGATATCTTAAATTTTCTGTTCGAAAAAAATTTGTAAGAGCACATAATTGCACAGCTTCACAAATAAATACAAAGCATGAGGAACAACGATTGTCATTTGATCTTTTTCTTGCTGCAGTTGCATTACACACTTTCAGGAATTTGTTGTAAGGCATTGTGTTGCAATGATAATAATGTTCATACCTAAAATTCATTAAACAATATGTAGTGAAATTATGTGAATATTTGATCTATTACACTGAAATGACACATGTTTTAAATAAATTCATCAATTGAAACGAAGTTCAGCAAATGATTTAAGGTACAAGTTGCAGGTCATTTTGGGGCTAATTTGTTACAAATTATAATTTGTATATTAATTTGTACAAAGTGAAAAAACCAAATTATAATTTGTACAGAATTTTTATACAAAATATAGTTTTTACAAAATTACAACTAATACATATAAGGATAATACAAAAAAAAAGAATAAAGGAGAAACGGCTTTCTCATTAAAAGAAAAGAAAAAAAAACTAAGCCTAAGAGAACGTCGCGAAGATTATCGATGACAACGGGGGAAAAACTGGCTCACGTCATCATTGAGGAGAAGAACTGGACTGATCCAGTTTTCCCCGTAAATTTGTTGGGGGAAAAATTGGATCATGCCAGTTTTTCCGGGGGAAAATAGGGATCGATCCAGAATTTCCCCCCGGAAAGACTAGCATGGGGAAAAATGGCAATATGACACCGGGACAACTAATGTAACCTCAAGTCCTTGTAGGGGTTCACACTGCTAGTGCTTTAGCTTTGCGCCGTCCTTGTTCATTTTTATTTGTTTTCTCTTTGTCATACTGTCCCAATTCGTGTTGGATATGAATTGTCGTGTATGTGCATTTTTGAATTTTGAATTTCCCTTTTACTCATTTTTGCTTCAATATTCGTTTGCCGATGTGTTGTTCAAATAAGAAACAATTCAGTTTTAAGTACAGTGCCATATAAAAAATTAAAATGTTTTACAATAGGGCTGGCTCATGTGAAATTTTATTTTCAGAAATTTTGGTCTTATTTCAAAGTCTATTCATAAGTAAATTCATCAGTAAAAATAATGTTTCAAAATTGTTTGTCGAAATGTTCAATTACGGATCACGATCACGATCTAACTTTATGTTCCGTCACGAAAATGCCGTTACCATCTTTTTTTGTCTGTAACGTCGAAGATATCTTCTATTTTTGAAACTAAAAATTGAAATACGCAAACATTGATAATTAGTTAATATCTCATTAATATGGGACTTTCGAGATAGGAACTCTCGTGTAATTGAATGCGGAAACGATCTCCTAAAATACCAGTAATACCAGAATACTGGATTCCTGATATATTGAAATAAATATGTACTACCATATAAAACAAACTATTTGTGAAATTGAAGTATACTAATAATTGTCCTGCATGACAATTATTTCGTTAGTTGACGAAAAACAATTAACCTGGAGCGCTACAAACTGGTTAAATATAAATCACCCTTAGCTCAACAGTGTTCATTAATTAGTGATTCTCTTTCAAGTTATTGATGTATTGATTTTTTTCCGTTTAATAATAGATTTGTTTCCGGGATAAACATGACTAAAAAGTCCCCTCCCCACTCAATAAAAGGCAATCACTGAATTTGATTATGTGAAATTCCTTTGTATTCCTTATGTATCCTTAAATCTTTTTCATTTTCATCATTTAAATAATCCGAGTTCACGTTCAATGAAAGATAACTCAAACGTATATTTCAACTTTCTATTTAGCATTTATTATTTATTGTTCCGGTATCAGCAAGCTCTTTGCTCCACACGAGCAACACACAATAATTTTTACACTTCAGAATTAAATGAAGTCACATATCTTTTATTGATGAATGTTCATTTGAGTGGTTTACATGAGATCACTTAATATTTGTATTATAAAACTTTTGTTTTGTTACTTCTCTTTCAATTCTCGAACATCTTCCCTTGCGAATATTTTTGCTAATTTGTAAAAACAAATAACACCGTCGAATTTAAAAAAAGCTTTGGGCGCATAAATTCGTCCCTTTGTGAAATACTCGTCGAACAGAATTGTGAACTCTTATTACAATTAAAAAAAATAAAATAATAATACTAATAATTATAAAAATCCGTGAAAACGCATTTTGCACCTCATTTTCAAAATACAAACCAAACTTTGCCTGCAAAATAAGGAAGCCGGTTAGGGGCACATGAAAAAATATATTTAGGACATAGTTGTTTCGATATTATGTAGCCTGGGATCATGACCCATGCTGACTATCCCTCGAGGTTGGGTCAGGTTCGACCAGGCTAGATATTATGATATAGATATTTCGAAATTACGATAATACTATGTCTAAACAAAGGTGTATTAGCCAAAACAATCTATGGTCTAAATAACGATAAAGCTATGTCGAAATTACGATTGAACCTGATGATTTTATATTTAATGAACTTGTTTAAAAAGGCCACCTTTCTGAAAAGGCCAGTTTGACTCCTTCCAAAAGGTGACCTCTTAAATCAAGTTCCGCTTTACTATGTCATAATTCTTACATAACTATGCAGTGATACGACATTATTTTTGCATGTGGCTCTTACCGGCTTCCGAAACAAAGATCTATGGAATGTTTCTCGCAGAAAAGTGAACAAAGCGTCGTAACTCCAAACATTTAAAGTTAAATCAGGCTGTCTATGGTTATTACAAGTAGAAACATTACAGCAATGAACACATTGCAATTTTTCAGTGATGAATGACTTGTTTGTCAACATGAAAAGTTGATTTCCTTCTATCGAGACAGATTTACATCTTTTTTCGTCGCTTTGATCATTTCCTTTGCCCATTAAATTCGAACTGTTTTTTTCTGTTGGAGTTCCTATTTTATCACATAATTGATTATATTTAATATGTCTACGTAATGGATATTTTCACAGCAGTATCCATGCACGACTTCTATACAAGAAGCAGGTGTTGATTACAAAATAACAGAAATTATACGTTTGAAACTAACAAAGAAAAGTCCAAGGTTCAAATCAACGTTGTGACACAAATCGATATTCCAAGAAAAATCATAGTTAACAAAATGAAAGAATTTTTCATAATTTAGAGTTTATTAAAATTCCAAGTTTTCTCAGTCAGTAAAGTAATGTTACTCACCAGTTTGCGCAGCTGAGTCTGCCAGAACACAAGCACATCAAATTTATGGAAATGCTGGTTTGAGCAGTCGAGTCTGCCAGAACACAAGCACATAAAACAAAATAGAAATGCTTGTTTGAGCAGTTGAGTCTGCCAGAACACAAGCGCATAAAAATAATGGAAATGCTTGTTTGAGCAGTTGAGTCTGCCAGAAGACAAGCGCATAAAAAAATGGAAATGCTTGTTTGAGCAGTTGAGTCTGCCAGAACATAAGCACATAAAATAATGGAAATACTTGTTTGAGCAGTTGAGTCTGCCAGAACAAAAGCACATAAAAATAATGTAAATGCTTGTTTGAGCAGTTGAGTTTTCCAGAACACAAGCACATAAAAAATAATGGAAATGCTTGTTTGAGCAGTTGAGTTTGCCAGAACCCAAGTATATAAAAATAATGTAAATGCTTGTTTGAGCAGTTGAGTTTGCCAGAACACAAGCACATAAAAAATATAAATGCTTGTTTGAGACGTTGAGTCTGCCAGAACACCAAAAAAGAATATAAATGCTTGTTTGAGCAGAAGAGTCTGCCAGAACACAAACAAATAAATAAGAATAGAAATGTTTGTTTGAGTAGTTGAGTCTGCCAGAACACAAACAAATAAATAAGAATAGAAATGCTTGTTTGAGCAAGGGAGTCTGCCAGAACACAAACAAATAAATGAGAATAGAAATGCTTGTTTGAACAGAGTCTACCAGAACACAAGCACAAAAACACATAATGGAAATGCTTGTTTGATCAGTTTGGTCTTCCAGAATACAAGCTCACAAAAAATAATGAAAACGCTTGTTGAGCAGTTGGGTTTGCCAGAACACAAGCACATAAAAATAATGGAAATGCTTCTTTGAGAAGTTGAGTCTGCCAGAACACAAGTACATGAAAAATGATGGAAATGCTTGTTTGAGCAGTTGAGTCTGCCAGAACAAAAGCACATAAAAAATAGTAGAAATGCCTGTTTGAGCAGTTGAGTCTGCCAGAACACAAACAAAAAATAAGAATATAAATGCTTCTCTGAGCAGTTGAATCTACCAGAACAAAAACAATAAATAAGAATAGAAATGCTTGTTTGAGCAGTTGAGTTTGCCAGATCACAAGCACATAAAAAAATAATGGAAATACTTGTTTGAGCAGTTGAGTCTGCCAGAACACAGGCGCATCAAAAATAGTGAAAATGCTTGTTTGAGCAGGGGAGTCTGCCAGAACACAAACAAATAAATAAGAATAGAAATGCTTGTTTGAGCAGTTGAGTTTGCCAGATCGCAAGCACATAAAAAATAATGGAAATACTTGTTTCAGCAGTTGAGTTTGCCAGAGCACAAGCGCATCAAAAAAGTGGAAATGCTTGTTTGAGCAGTTGAGTCTGCCAGAACACAAGCACATAAAATAATGGAAATACTTGTTTTATCAGTTGAATCTGCCAGAACACAAACAAATAAATAAAAATAGAAATGCTTGTTTTAGTAGTTGAGTCTGCCACAACACAAACAAATAAATAAAAATTGAAATGCTTGTTTGAACAAAGGAGTCTACCAGAACACAACCACATAAAGCATAATGGAAATGCTTGTTTGAGCAGTTGAGTCTTCCAGAACACAAGCACATAAAATAATGGAAATGCTTGTTTGAGCAGTTGAATCTGCCAGAACACAAGCACATAAAAATAATTGAAATGCTTGTTTGAATAGTTGAGTCTGCCAGAACTTATTCTAATAAATAAGAATAGAAATGCTTGTTTGAGCAGTTGAGTTTGTCAGATCACAAGCAATTAAAAAATAATGGAAATCCTTGTTTCAGCAGTTGAGTCTGCCAGAACACAAGCGCATAAAAATAATGGAAATGCTTGTTTGAGCAGTTGAATCTGCCAGATTACAGGCACATAAAAAATAATGGAAATGCTTGTTTGAGCAGTTGAGTTTACCAGAACCAAAGCCCATAAAAAATAATGTAAATGCGTGTTTGAGCAGTTGAGTCTGCCAGAACACAAGCACATAAAAAATGGAAATGCTTGTTTGAGAAGTTGAGTCTGCCAGAACAAAAAAAAGAATATAAATGCTTGTTTGAGCAGGGGAGTCTGCCAGAACACAAAAAAATAAATAAATAAGAATAGAAATGCTTGTTTAAGCAGTTGAGTCTGCCAGAACACAAACAAATAAATAAGAATAGAAATGCTTGTTTGAGCAGGGAAGTATACCAGAACACAAACAAATAAATAAGAATAGAAATGCTTGTTTGAACAGAGAAGTCTGCCAGAACACAAACAAAAAATAAGAATATAAATGCTTCTCTGAGCAATTGAATCTACTAAAACAAAAACAATAAATAAGAATAGAAATGCTATTTTGAGCAGGGGAGTCTGCCAGAACACAAACAAATATATAAGACTAAAAATGCCTGTTTGAGCAGGGGAGTCTGCCGGAACATAAACTAATAAATAAGAATAGAAATGCTTGTTTGAGCAGTTGAGTTTGTCAGATCACAAGCGCATAAAAAATAATTGAAATGCTGAGTCTGCCAGAACACAAATACGTAAAATAATGGAAATACTTGTTTGAGCAGTTGAGTCTGCCAGAACACAAGCACATAAAATAATTGAAATACTTGTTTGAGAAGTTGAGTCTGCCAGAACACAAGCACATAAAAGATGATATCAATGCTTGTTTGAGCAGTTGAGTCTGCCAGAATACAAGCACATAAAAAAATGGAATTGTTTGAGAAGTTGGATCTGCCAGAACACAAACAAAAAGAATATAAATGCTTGTTTGAGCAGGGTAGTCTGCCAGTACACAAACAAATAAATAAATAAGAATAAAAATGCTTGTTTGAGTAGTTGAGTCTGCCAGAATACAAACAAATGAATAAGAATAGAAATGCTTGTTTGAGCAGGGAAGTCTGCCAGAACACAAACAAAAAATAAGAATATAAATGCTTCTCTGAGCAATTGAATCTACTAGCACAAAAACAATAAATAAGAATAGAAATGCTTGTTTGAGCAGGGGAGTCTGCCAGAACACAAACAAATATATAAGAATAGAAATGCTTGTTTGAGCAAGGGAGTCTGCCAGAACATAAACTAATAAAAAAGAATAGAAATGCTTGTTTGAGCAGTTGAGTTTGTCAGATCACAAGCACATAAAAATAATGGAAATGCTTGTTTCAGCAGTTGAGTCTGCCAGGACACAAGCGCATAAAAAATAATGGAAATGCTGAGTCTGCCAGAACACAAATACATAAAATAATGGAAATACTTGTTTGAGCAGTTGAGTCTGCCAGAACAAAAGCACATAAAATAATGGAAATACTTGTTTGAGCAGTTGAGTCTGCCAGAACACAAGCACATAAAAATAATGGAAATGCTTGTTTCAGCAGTTGAGTCTGCCAGAACACAAGCGCATAAAAAATAATGGAAATGCTTGTTTGAGCAGTTGAGTCTGTCGGAACACATGCACATAAAATAATGGAAATACTTGTTTGAGCAGTTGAGTCTGCCAGAAGACAAGCACATAAAAAATAATGGAAATGCTTGTTTGAGCAGTTGAGTCTGCCAGAACCCAAGAACATAAAAGATGATATAAATGCTTGTTTGAGCAGTTGAGTCTGCCAGAATTACAAGCACATAAAAAAATGAAAATGCTTGTTTGAGAGGTTGGATCTGCCAGAACACAAAAAAATATAAATGCTTGTTTGAGCAGGGCAGTCTGCCAGAACACAAATTAGTAAGAATAGAAATGCTTGTTTGAGTAGTTGAGTCTGCCAGAACACAAACAAATAAATAAGAATAGAGATGCTTGTTTGAGCAATGGAGTTTTCCAGAACAAAAAGAAATAAATAAGAATAGAAATGCTTGTTTGAACAGAGGAGTCTGCCAGAACACAGGCACATAAAACATAATGGAAATGCTTTTTTGAGCAGTTGGGTCTGCCAGAATACAAGTACACAAAAAATAATGAAAATGCTTGTTTGAGCAGCCCAGTTTGCCAGAGACACAAGCACATAAAAATAATGGAAATGCTTGTTTGAGCAGTTTAGTCTGCCAGAACACAAGCACATAAAAAATGGAAATGCTTGATTGAGCAGTTGAGTTTGCCAGAACACAAGCACATAAAAAATAATAGAAATGCCAGTTTGAGCAGTTGAGTCTGCCAGAACACAAACAAAAAATAAGAATATAAATGCTTCTCTGAGCAGTTGAATCTGCCAGAACAAAAACAATAGATAAGAATAGAAATGCTTGTTTGAGCAGGGGAGTCTGCCAAAACACAAACAAATAAATAAAATAGAAATGCTTGTTTGAGCAGGGGTGTCTGCAAAAATACAAACAAATAAATAATTGTAGGACAGACGGGTAACGGGTTAACGATTTGCGACTGTTTTGAAAACCTCGAATATTTTTACGTCATATTGCTCGTCATATAAAATTTTATATTTCCCGACAATGTACTTTTATTGTATATAAATTGAAAACTTAACTAAGTATAGACACAAAAATCCCTATGAAATGCAATATACTTTTATTTTTTATTATTGTTTTTTTATTTTTTAATTATATTACTTTCAGAATTTTCAAGTACAGAACAATTTGTATACAAGCGGGTAAACATTCGTGTGTTTTGCACTATTAACCATTATAGTTTTTTCCTGCAAATATTGAAACATTATAAAGTATCAGAGTTATCTTTTTCTTTACCATTACCAATTTTTCATAATTGGGCACTTCATTTATAGCTTTCCTCTTCTTCTTGTTGCAATATATTTATTGCCAAGTTGTCTGAGTCTTTGATTAATGTTTGTTTACCTGTTTTTTTTTATTGTTCATGGTACTCGAATTCATTGTCCATTTGATTTAAAGATTTTTTTTCATCATCACATAGTTCAAGTCCAACATTTCTAGTTTTTGCTGTAACTGAAGTTCATGTTTATTGTTTCTTGGTATGATTACATGATGCCAATCTGCCTTTCAAACTTCTAGAATAATTAACATATTTAGATAGTCCAATATTTTTACTTCTGTTTGTTAATTTGTACTTTTATCTACTACTATTTTTTAGCAGCTCTAAAGGTTCAATACTGAGTCTCATTTTAATAGTCCAATCACTATCCATGTCATTTTCGTTCATATTAAGGTGTGTGTGATTTGGTACTAGAATGGTTGATTGGTACCACCAGTTCTTAGCACCTCCTTCACCGCAAACCATAGAATAACATCGACCAAGAGACGCACTTTAGTATAGCGTTATATACATTTGGTAAGTGCTTCCTAATTTCAACAACATCACAATAATATTCCTTCACCAGAGCTTTTATAATGCACCAACACCTATCTTTAATGACCCAATTAAAAGTTTTATGAACTCCTTCATCAAAGCTTTAAAATGCAACAACACCTAGCTTTAACGTCCCTATTAAAAGTTTATGGACAATTTCTCTCATTTCATGGAAACATTTCACCGCTGAATGATGCACAAAGACTCTGTTTGTTCAAGCTGTGTTGGGTCAGTTAATTGTTAACATTTCCATAGTGGATCGAGTGGTCGCATTGCTTTATTAATACCATGACTTGAACTCCATCAGTTGTTACACATTTTACTAAAACACCATCAAGAATTATTTGTTTGCCAATTTCATAACCAACTTTTTCTTCTGACAAGGTTGAAATTTGAGAAATATCACCTGCTTATCCTTCCTGTCCGCCAAGACATTCTACATTGTATCCCCATTTCTTGAGCCATGCACTAGTCCAACATAATTGATTCTCATAATATGATGCTATAATAATTGTTTGTCGGTTGCTGTTTTCTCAGCAATGTCAATTACTTAAGATCCATTCTGTCCAGGTTTTTTTTCGACTAGCAATAGTTATTGTAATATAGCAGTCATCAACTTCCATTGTAAAAAAAGAAAAAAAAACATTCCCTTTTACCATTTTGCGATGAAATAGTGTATGTTTGTTTTTAAAAATGATGAAAAATATTTTTATTTCGGTAAAAACTTTTAATTGGTAAGAAATTCAATTATAATAGAAAAGATGCAAGGCAAATAAATAATAAAGAAGTATTTTGAATTACTTAATTTTATTTGAAATTAAATACTGTCTTAAAGGTGAACCTTGTTGTTGTAGAACCCTATGCCTATAATTATAGCCCGTTCTTGCCTGTATTTAAAGTGAGTGCGGTCAAACACTTATATATGATTTTACGAACAAAAATATTAGTCAAGTATGAAAAATTATAATCATAATATTATAATTATTATCATCTTGTATAATTGCAGCTTAAATTTAGCAAATAAAGCTCGAAAAATTTTATATGCTGTTAAAACATATACTTCAAACTTTAGTGAAGTCCCTGTCAAAGTCGCTTGTAATTTGTATGAGACTTTGATTCGTCCAATTCTCACATATAACTCTGAAATATGCTTTATGGATACTAATTTACAACTACATAGAGCTAAACTAAGAGCTATTACAAATAATAAAACAGTAAATATCCTTTCCTTTATAAATAAAACCCCTCTAGAAAAAGTTCAACTAATTTTACAAAAAATGTTTTGGGAATTAAGAAAAGTGCAACAGATATTATAGCAAGACAAGAACTTAATTTAGTACCAATAGAATCTTACATAAAATCCCAAACTTTAATTTACGTAGCCAGATTAAATAATGAAAACAATAACCAGTTACTAAAAGAAGCTTTTGATTTGACAAAAATATTAGATAGTGAAGGAACTTACAGCTGGCATACATATGCAAAAGATTTAATCGAAGAAAGTAAATTAAATCTTAGTATACAAAATGTATTTAATGAATGTAAAAGTAAAAAACAAAATCAAAAAATTAAAAGAATGATTAACAAATCTTTTGTTGAATATTACAACCACATATCAAAAGAAACAATAGATAACTTCGATGAAAACCAAAAAAAAATCTTGTACGAATATTTAAGAAACAAGAAAACTTATTTCGAAATTTAGAGTCAGTGACCATGACTTATTAATTGAAAGGGGCAGATATGCTAAAATTCCAAGAGACAAGAGGTTATGTAAATTATGTAAAACTGTCGAAGATGAATACCATTTCTTTTTCACTTGTAAATTAAATACATATTTGAGAAAAAAAACCTATTTGATCATTATCAAAATTATAATATTTTCACATCTACTTCCATTTTACCAAATAACGAAAAATTGAAAATTGTTTTAAACCCATCAACACCCGATGATGTGAAGGCAGTAGTGTCTTTTATATAACAGCCATTAGAGCTGAGGAAAGGAGACCAATGATGTCTTTATATCTTTATGTCATGTTTAATTTGTGTTTGTTTTCATTTGTATTGTATTGCTACAACTCTAATGGGTTTATGTTTGCAATTTAAATGAATAAAAAAAACTAAAATTGTCCCTTTATTTACCAACCCAGTAGTCAGTACTTCGGTGCTGACCCCAAAAAACTGATTGTATTAAAACTTGCAATTTCTAAATTTTGTAAAATTTTGTTTAAAACTGAGGAGTATCTCCATCATGCATAGCTCTGTTCTTAGCTTAATTTTGGCTTTTCTATTTGATCCTTTTGGTTGTTTGTTCTCTAGCAGCTTTGACACGTTTTTCGTGGGTTAATGGACTTCCAAATGTGTTGTTTCGATCTGCACAATTAGGCGTAAGTTGTCAAAATGCGCATATGCAGAAAATAAATGAACAGTAACTTCTGTATTTTGTTATCTATTGGCACTGGGCCGATGCCTCTGCTGCCGGACTAGTAGTCCTCGAGGGTATTCACCAACCCAGTAGCCAGTACTTCGGTGATAGCCCGAAAATCGATTTTATTGAAACTTGCAATATTTAAATTTCACAAAATTTTGTTTAAAACTAAGGAGTATCTCCCTTGTGCATAACTCTGTTCTTATATGAATTTTTGCTTTTCTATTTAGATCCTTTTTGTTATTTGTTCTCTACCAGCTTTACACGTTTTTCGATTAATGGTCTTCCACATGTTTTGGTTTAATCTGCACTGATGAGAAATAAGTTGTCGAAATGCGCATGTAGAAAATAAATTAACAGTAACTTCGGTACTTAGTTATTTGTTTGCAAAGCAGTATGTTAATGAAAGGACTAGCATCCTAATATCTTATTTAATTTGAAACACGAGTGAAAATAAAGTTTTATACAAGGATCTTTATCTTTCTTTTTCTTGTTAACTGTGTTGCATCGTGTATAGAATTACCTTCAGTTCAGCATAATGAGGGGTCGTAGCCGTTTCGGCAAAAATGACAATAGTCACGACGCCACTTCCACCATAATCCACAACCCGCTAGAAGTCCAAACATGTTTTTGGATACTAACAATGTCCATCATTTAATTATCAGTTGTATTATCAAGACTTTAAATAATTGGCCATAAAGATGTTCCAATGTTATTTCGAAAGAGGTCTATACCGTTTTTGCATGCCAATTTTAATATCCCGATGGTATTTCAAGACTTGAAGAAGTATACCCTTTCTTGTACGCCAATTCCATTATTTCAGAATTGAAATCTTTATTTTAAGAATTTAAGCTGTATGTGAATGCAGATGTACAAATAAAGCAAAGAATCACCCATTGCTTAGAATTTTCTGAATAAATGAGACGGGTAGAATATAGCATATGTTCATCAATGACTAGAAAAAATGTCATAAAAATAATGAACCATGGATGTGTAACAATAAGTTTACATTGTACAGACTGAAAACCCTTTAGGTAAAGTCGCGTTCCTATAACGGTTCAAAAAGATAGTTTACTGCTTCAATAATAAGAAATTAAACTTTTAATCGCCAAAAAATTTGAATATAGGATGAATTATTATCCTTGAAAAATACAGTTTTTCCACTTCCGGTATTTGTTATCTTCGCATTTACCAGTTCTATCATGAGCAAAGGAAAAACTGGTTCAAAATTATTTGGAGTTACGACGCTTTGACCAATAATTACGACTGACAACGACGAAAATTCAGAAAACCTGTAAAACAAAGTAGAAGTTAAAATTACCGTGCACTTATGTGCATTCATTGATTAATTTGAAACTTTGCAGTCTAAAAGAATAGGTTGTAATCTAAATACAACATTTAACGTGCGTCTTAATGCACCAGATCATCATTATTTATTTTTGCCATGAAAAGTGATAGATTATAAAACTTTGCTTAGAAAAATCTTCGTTGGAGTACCTATTTTATTTATGTTAGAATGGACAAGTTTAAATAATCAGTCTGATACTTTCTTCAAGAGGTGAATTCTGTTTCATCTTCGTCATGAAGGGAAACATCTCAAGTTTATATTTGGGAAAGTAAAATCCCAACTTCTCGTGCTTCCGGAGTCCAACTCTCCATTTCTATAAAATGCTTGTATCAACTTAGGACCATTACAGTTAACAATTTCCAGTTGCTTTGTACAATATTTGTCGTTTTGTCCTTTGGATTTTGGCTCTTGACAATTCTGTTCGTTAATTTTATTATGACAAAATTTAATACTGTAATAGTAATTTTCGCGGTGTACTAATTTTCGCTGTTTTCGCGGTTGTCAAAAGACCGCGAATATCTCAGAAACACAAAGAAAGTACTTATATTTTCTTAAAGACCGCGAAAATTGATACCCGCTAACATATCCAATTTCGAGAATCCGCGAAAATTAGCCACCGCGAAAATACGTTTACAGTATTACAAATTCCTATTAACTGTAAAGTTTAGAACAAATAATATAAGTTATCCTAAAATTGATGAAGTTTTTTTTTTGATATTACTGATTATTCGGATTTCGTTTGGTTTTATGCATTATAAACATTTTTTTTATAAAGATTTCCTATGTTTGGGTTCTAGTGCTGCTGTTGAGGAATTAATTTCCGAAATGGCAATACAGCTCATTAAAATTATTGCAGTTGGAGTTAACATATGTGTTATGGTTTCATGTTCATTTACTCCATATCCTTTCGTACAATTTTTAATACAGGAGTTTGTCTTTTATTGCAGTGTGAAATTGGTAAAACAATTCCCCGTGGTAGAGATATATGCTCTTTATTTTTCTTAGATATGGTGTACTTGTACATGAGATAATATCTCATGTGTATACTTTTTATACCCTCGCAAACCAAGTTTGGTGAGGGGTATATAGGAATCACCATGTTTGTCCGTCTGTCCGTCCGTCTCCTTTCATGTCTGGAACAGAACTTTTGTATCGTAGCACCTAGGATTATCCAACTTGGTGTGTAGATGCATCATGGGAAGACGATGTGTCGCGTACCAAATTTAGGTCACTGTGACCTTGACTTTGACCTTTAACCTTTATGATAATAAAACCATGTGCATTTTGTGTCCGGATCAGAACTTTTGTACCGTAGCACCTAGGATTTTCAAACTTAGTGTGTGGATGCATCATGGGAAGACGATGTGTCGCGTACCAAATTTAGGTCACTGTGAACTTGACTTTGACCTTTTACCTTTATGATAGTAAAACCATGTCCGGAGCAGAACTTTTGTACCGTAGCACCTAGGATTATCAAACTTGGTGTGTGGATGCATTATGGGAAGACGATGTGTCGCGTACCAAATTTAAGTCACTGCGACCTTGACTTTGACCTTTGACCTTATGATAGTAAAACCGTGTCCGGAGCAGAACTTTTGTACCATAGCACCTAGGATTATTAAACTTGGTGTGAGGATGCATCATCGCAGGACAATGTTTAGGTCACTGCGACCTTGACTTTGACCTTTGACCTTTATGATAGTAAAATCGTGTCCGGAGCAGAACTTTTGTACCGTAGCACGTAGGATTATCAAACTTGGTGTGTGGATGCATCATGGAAAGACGATGTGTCGCGTACCAAATTTAGGTCAATGTGACCTTGACTTTGTCCTTTGACCTTTATGATACTAAAACCGTGTCCGGAACAGAACTTTTGTACCGTAGCACCTAGGATTATCAAACTTGGTGTGTGGATGCATCATGGGAAGACAATGTGTCGCGTTCCAAATTTAGGTCACTGTGACCTTGACTTTGACCTTTGACCTTAATGATAGTAAATCCTAGCTCACTTTGTGCCGAAATCTTGGTTAAATCAGCTTTGTATCTACCGAAGTATATATTATTTAATGTATTACCCTTTAAATGAAGTACCAGCTATGAACTGATTGGAATAAAACCTGTAATTTCAGTCCTGACAGGCTTTATTTCTGTTAGATTTACTTTCCAATTACCATGTGGCTGAAGGTCAAATTTCAAAATGACATGCCTTTGTACTCAAATGCAGTTGCGGGGGTATTAGTCTGGCTTTGTCGACAGCTCTTGTTTCAATTACTATTATCTAAATTAACCGAAGAATTAACTCCCTCCATCGTAGTTTTGTCCTTTGTTATATTTGATATTACTGATTATTCCGATTTCGTTTGGTTTTATGCATTTTAAACATTTTATTTTGAATATAGATTTCCTATGTTTGGGTTCTAGTGCTGCTGATGAGGAATTAATTTCCGAAATGGCCATACAGCTCATTAAAATTATTGCAGTTGGAGTTAACATATTTGTTATGGTCTCATGTTCATTTACTCTATATCCTTTCGTAAAATATTGTAAGGAATTTACAACAAAAACATCTTTATTTTGTTTTTCTCTAGCATTTCCTCATACAAATACTGCAAAATAAGTCGCAACTATCGGTATCAGCAAATACTTTAAAAAGTAAACAAGATCTTTCACTTCCGGAGCACCTGATGGCACTTCCGGTTTTCATGGGGGTTAGTGCCTTAGTTCTGAATGTCGTAATTTTTATTTCCGTGCCTTGTGGTTGTCTCTTGTTTTGTCTTTGCTTTTTATGTTCTCGTATTGCTATGTCTCTGGACTTTCATTTTTGTAATAACCACAATTTTTGTTGATTTGGAATATTAATTTAGGTGCTTCCCAATGCGTACCCGCAAGCCTGAGACCATAACAAAAAATTGGTAACAGCAGATGCGCTGCAAAAATAAGCTTGATTATCTCGATGCATTTCAAACGTAGCATTGCCATGTAAAGTCTGATATCGCCATAAAAACCAAGGCTATCAATAAATGCCCTTGAAAAGAATAATAAGATCTTCTATGAAACCCTATTAAAGATTATAAGAATCTAACTCCAGGGCAAGGGTCAGGCAGAAAAATCTCAGACACCAAAGGGTAAGATTTCAAGTACTTGGACGAAGCTTGCCAAGTCCGAGACGCTAAAAATCTTACCCGAGGGTGTCTGAGATTTTTTTGTCTGACCCTCTCACTGGTGTTTGATTAATTTCTTCCCCCTCAGCATCCAAAAAATCAAATAAATCACCGTCGAAGCGCCAATGTTTACATCAGTGAAATACTTCCCTTTTCGTGACGTCATAAGTCCGAGTCCAGGGTTATTTTGGTGCCAACGATTTATGCATTTATGATCTGTTTTAATTCAAATGTTGCCATAGGGTCTGTAAGTCTCGTCATGTGACACCGAGAAATCACGATAAAATTGCAATTTGAAGACGTTTCCCGCCAAAATATGACGTTGCAGGATTATGACGTTCAATTTTTTTGCTTTGAACGTCATATGTTTTTGTTTAAAATGCAACTTCCGGGTACAAGTTTTGGTCCCGGAAGTTCCAAAATTAGACGAGACTTACAGACCCTATTCTAAGATTAAGAAATAAAACATGGCCGCCATACTATATTGTCATTATAATATGGGCTTGAGTTGTTTTTGCAAATATTTTATCCCGAGCGTTAGCGAGGGGTAAAATATGCAAAACAACGAAAGCCCATGTTATAATGACAATATAGTATTTGGCGGGTATGATTTATTTCGATTCTAATATGGAAATTTCACCCATTTTATATCCGAAGCGAGCAGCGACTATCAAATGGTTCTGTAACATCTTGATTTTGATAAATAAACTCTCTGACAAAAAAATTTCCACAAATACAATAAAAACTTACTTTTGTTTAATTTAATTGCTATTTTTTCTGTAAAAATGCCTCATGTCCTCTTAATCTCCATTCAAACTTTCCAAACAACGCTGCTTACGAACCGGACATTACGATTTTATTTGTGACGTCACAAGTAGGAAAATTAAAGTTTGTCCCGAACATTGCCTTTTCAAGTAGAAAAAAAATTCCATAATGAATTTCGGAAACAAATTTAATTAAAAATTTGTTAGTGGATGGTAGATTTTGACAGTTTAAACTAAAAATAGATTCAAAATATGCAAAAGAAACTATGCATCTTTTGTGCATGTGCTAAGAGTGTTATATTGGTATTATAACATGACTCTATTTACAAAGCTAATACAGGAAGCCATATTAGAATAGTCAATATACTATTCAATACTTTTAATTACATACTTTTCGGTTCATATGAAGTAAGCTGCATGTGTATATTGAAAAGATATTAAAAAAAACTGTCGGGAATATACGCGTGTAGCTTGTCTTCCACCCCCTGTGTAAAAACAGTCGATTTCCTTGTCCGAGGTGGGAGAAAAGGGATATCTTCCACGAGTGTGAGGAAAACCGTCTTTTCCCGAGTGTAACGCTTTAAAAGGACGTAAAATTTCTAACACAAGTGGAAGATATCCTGATCTTTAGTCGAGTGTAAGAACTTATTTCTTCCGTGAAATACAACAAACAACCTGAAGGAAAGTAAAACTTGACATTTTTTGTTGATATTTCAACTGTGACGTCAAATAATTTAAGGGGGTAGACCTGGGGTAAGAGGAGATAACTCTGTTTTTCACTTTTTTATTACTTACACAAACAAATAGAATCATTACAATAAGTATTATCAAAATTTTAAAATTGTAATTTTTTTTTCAACACAGCAAATAAATATTAATTTTGTCATGAAAACATATACCCACCATCAAGTTATTTAAAATGAGCGCATTTTACTCTACATTTTTGCAATGCTGTCCAAAGATAATGAAAATATGTAAAAGTCGAATTTCTTCCAAGGGAGGTAATTTATAGCACAGATTCAGCAATTTTATTGATTTTTACCCACTTTATTCTAAATTAAGAAAAAATGGGGCGGTAGAATTTTCTAAAACTTTAATATATCTTACATATACTAGTTCTCTTTCTATTCTCAGTTTTTGGTGAAAATTAAACGACAGAATTTTTTACAAGAAGTGTTTAATAGTGATCAAAATAGAGTACAATTTCAGCCTTATATTATTCAGAACACCCATATATTTCAGTTCAAACTAGTTAAATTTACTATCATTATTCATGCTTACTTTCACACATGTCTCAACTACAGAATTTTGCATTTGAAATACTTTTAAATCAAATACAAATTTAATTAGAGCTAATTTTATACACCACAATCAAGTCCTGCACAGACCAAATAATATGAGGAAACAGGGTATCTTTGATGACCACTAGACATAAAACGGGACGGTGAAATTTGTTGAAAATTGCTGAAAGTCGACATGAACATGTGTAGTTTTAATGCTGAAAATATTAAGAAAATTAAACGAGTGGAAATTTTTAGGCTTCCCCAGGTCTACCCCCTTAAGGAGTTTATTATGGTAACAATAATGACGTTGAACAAATCAATCGGAACGTTGGATTGGACATTTACCCGTGTAAGACAGCTTCACGCCACCATGTCCTCTATGGGCTGTCCTACACGGGAAACAGCCATTTACGGAATAAACTAAATGCGTTTCAAATCTTACATTTCCATTAAAAGTCTGGGACCGCCACAAAAAAACCAAGGGGATTAGTAAATGCGATTGAAAATAAACAAAAAATAATCAGTACTAGTCATTTTAAAACTGCAACATACACCTTTCGAATGCAAAGTTTCAAATTAATTCAAGAAAGCATATAAGCTTTTCTGTTTATTGGCAATCTAACTTTTATGTCTTTTTGTTGTAAGTCAAAACAACGATCAAAGCATGGTTTTGTGTCTGGCGTCATTGTTTTCTGTGTCCTCGTTTTGGCCATGTCTTTGGACTTCCATGTTTGTAAATTCCACTCCTTTGAGTGTTCCTTCGGTATTCTACTGCCGTTGTTCCATTCGATGTTTTTTCCTATTAGAGAGTGCAAATTATACTGTAAACGTATAAATTGTCGCGGAAGCTTATTTCCGCTGCTTATGAAGATCGAAATATTTGTGGGTATCAATTTTCACGGTTTTCAATGTTTAAAAGGCTTTTTCTACACAAACACTTATTTTCGCGCGTACTATTTTTCGTGTTCCAGAGCCAACCGCGAAAATAGCGAAAATTAGCACACTGCGAAAATTAAGGTAGTTCGAGCCTAATAAAAATATCAGACAGATTTTTATTATTTTAAGGTATTTTGTAGTTCTTAGCCCATTTGTTCAAAAAAATAAAATAAAAATGATATGTCACCGATCATTTTTTCCTGTAATCAGGCTTTGAAAATCAGGCCAAATTCAGTATTTTTCAGCAATATTTACAAAGAATATATAGGGAAATGTGAGAACATGCTCATTGTTTAGCTTTCATATGAAATAAACATCAGACAGATTTTTTTTATTTTTTGACATTTCAGAGGTATACATTTCAGCTTTATGTTAATAAAATCTATATGTCACCGTTTGATTAAGAGAAATATTTCATATAGTTTACGAAACAGACAATATTTATGGTAAAAGGGAGCTACTTGGCGGGAAAGTGTTTGTCAATCTAATATGACGTGACAATGGAAAGGCCAAATAAGGAATATTCCGGCTTGAAAATCCAGTCAATTCCGCATCTGACTTGTGTTTCGCAAATGCGCCAATCGAATGCCCCGTGTATTAGTGTCGAACTACCTTAATATGTTTACAGTAAATGATAGCCGTCTCAGATAATGTGATCAGACATGTCCCATCGCAGAAAATACATTTAAGAAATAAAATTTAAAAATACATGTATCTAAAAAAGTAAACGTATTTGACATTCGACATAGAAGAAAAACAAAATTGAAAAAAGTGTTTTTAATGCCAGTTCGATGAAAAGAAAGTAAAATTTGTTGTTGCCACAGAAACCCATCTTTTTGCACTTTTACACTTACTGTCGATATTCTTAATTATCGGCAATATGTACATTTTTCTCTTTGATCTTACTGACTGATATTGTCAGTATCTCCGTACTGACCTGATACAAGAAAAAAATCAGGCAATGACGTCACGAATATGATGTCATGACTCTTATGACGTTGCCGATAAAAACAATAATGGTAGTTTTAAAATATCACTGGTATCACAGCTCGTCCTATCTGACTCGCCGCGATTCTGTCTCGACCTTCAAAACTACCATTATTCTATATATGTCTACGTAATGGACATTTTCATAGCTTTATTCATTCACAAATTATATACACGAAGCAGGTGTTAAAGAGAAATAACAGAAATTGTACTTTTGTCATAAAAAATGACTTTCACTTTATACTCATTAAATCGATGCACAGAAAGTGATTCAAGACCACATGGGTATTAGCAGATGCCATTGAAAAAAACATGATCTACACAATTTCTCGATGCGTTTTGATCGTAACATAGCCATGAAAAGTACATGTAAAGTACAGGATCGCTACAAAAAATACAAAAAAAAACCCAACAAGAAAAACAAAAACAAAAACAAACAAAAACAACAACAAAAAAAAAACAAAAAAAAAACTAATAAAAATAAATATATAAATAATAAAAAAATAAATAAAAAAAGAAAAAAAGAAAAAAATGCGTATCAGTAATTGCTCTGGCGAAGAGAACTTGACCTTTTCAATGCGTTGCAACTTTAACATTGCCATCAAAAAAATGGTATTGTCACAAAAAACAACAAAAACAAAAATATGGGTATCAGCAGAAACCGTAGAAAGGAAAACATGATCTTTTCAATGCGTTACATCCGTAACATTGCAATGAAAAGTATTGGATCGCATTTTTTTCTGCATATGCACATTTCGACAACTTATGCCTTCAGTGCAGATCGAATCAAAAGATTTGGACGTCCGTAAACCGAAATACGTGTTAATGATGAGAGAGAACATATAACTAAAGGATCTGAATAGAAGGACAGATCTATGCATGAGGGATATAACATTAACCTTATAGGTGACTGCCCTATAGTCCGAAGGTCCGATATTCCGAAGGTTCGGAATGCTTACATGCTTACCCTTCCGGAGCACCTGATGTCACTCTCAGTTTCACTGGAGTTCACACTGTGAGTGATTTTGTTCTGAATGTTGTGGTTTCTGGTTCTGTGCTTTGTGTCTGTCTGGCGTCATTGTTTTTGTGTCTAACGTCATTGTTTTCTGTGTTCTCGTTTTTGCCCTGTCTTTGGACTTCGATTTTTGTGAATTTTACCCCTTTGTTCCTTCGGTATTCTACTGCCGTTGTTTCGATAGTCCGAAGGTCCGAAGGTCCGGTAGTCCGGAGGTCCGATGGTCCGGAGATCCAATTGTCCGAAAATGTCACATATCGTAAAAAAATCGCTCAACCGGTGAAAAAAATATTGGAGATGTTGAATAAGACTTGTAGAGATAGGTTGAACTTGGATGCGGATTTTGACGGAAATTAATGAAATGTAAAATTAATGAAAATTAATACTGTCGCTTAAAATAAATAATGTCTCGATCCACGGTGATGTCCTGTTCTTTTTTTTTCACCCTCACAAAAGGAGGTAACTCCGAAATATATTTTTTAGATTTTAGTTTTATTTCATATTTTTATTTCGTTGTTCTCCATGCACGACTGCTTTACAAACGTCTTATTCTATCTAATTTAAAATTGATGAATCTGGAAAAGTATGGAATCGCCAATAAAAAAAAANAAAAAAAAAAAAAAAAAAAAAAAAAAAAAAAAAAAAAAAAAAAAAAAAAGAAACACAAAAAAAAGAAAAAAGAAAAAAAAAACATGGTAATCAACAGATGATCTGACATTTGGAAATTAAAATTTGACTATCTCGATTTAAGAAATATACGTAATAAACGGATAACAACGTCAGAGACTGTATGTCTGCACTGAAGAGTCATAAGTTGTGAAAATCTGCAGAATTAGAATTATTATAATTTTGGTTCTTTGTTGCTTCTGTCAAAATTAGTAGCAGTGGTTGTATTTGTATAATGAATTTCATGTTACATTACGAAATCGACTTTTTGTGTCATGAGAAAATATTAAGGAAAACGACCATTTAACTTGAAAAGGGGGGGAGGGGCTATGGTTTTTTTCTAAAAAAATATTTTGAAGCTGATTTAAAAAATATATATATATTTTGGCAGCAAAAATGATGAAGAAAAAATATTCTGAAGGAGGCTTTCTGCCTAAAGAAAAATAATGCTAATTTCGAAAAAAAATATTTTGTTCATACATGTACCAATTTACTAATTCAAAAAATAAATAAATTTTCTGTCCAGAAAAAAAAAAACAAAAAAAAACCTTTTAAGTTAAATCGTCGGTCCCTAATGAGTTCAAATTATCTAATTTCTTATTTCATATAGGTACAGTAAAACTAAGAATTTCGATTATTTACCAGTTTTCACTGCAAAAATTAATAAGTACGACATTGTGCAAGAAAGCGAAGTTCGGAGTAGTTAACTATGGCAAAAAGCCGTAGGTTTTCAAAAAACGTTTT
>MJUU01011796.1:14905-26265 GCA_002080025.1 Modiolus philippinarum
AGATCTTTGAATGCATTTCCCATAGGGTCCTATGTTAAACTATGTTCCCTAGTGGAGGCCATCTTGGATGAGATGCTAATCTGCTGGACGTATGTAGAAATTGTAGTCCTGAAAAAGCTCAACACTTTTGTAATTCATATTTAACCTCCATCTCAAACAGTTTTTGAAATAAAAGTAGTAAAAATGTTAAAAAATTGTGAAAACTCAAAGAAAAAGGGGCCATAACTCCTATGTGGGTTGTCAGATTTTCTTCAAACTTTCAGGAAATGTGGATCTTACTATGCTGACCATTTTTGTAATTTAAGTTCACTGATATCATCTACCATTTTCCATATATAAGACTAAAAGTAACAAAAAAACGAATATTTGACAGAAAAGGGGCATTAACTCCAAGATGGGTTATCGGATATTCTTAAAAATTGCAGGGCATGTAGATCTCATCATGCTGATCATTTTTACTCTGTCAGATTTTTGTTATCTGTATCTGTTATCTGTTATCAAGTAATTTGCAAAAAACGGCAATTCACCCCTATGTTCTATTTTTAGTAACAGCGGCCATGTTGTTTGGTCTACAGACATAAAAATCACTAACTTGAAAGAGCATATCCTGGTGATGATTCAGGCCAAGTTTGGTTAGTATTTGCCCAGCAGTTTCAGAGGAGAAGATCTTTGAATAAAAGTTAACGGACGGATGGACGGACGACAGATGGACGGACGGACGGACGGACGACGGACACCAAGTTATGGCAAAAGCTCACATGGCCTTTGGCCAGGTGAGCTAATAATAACAATGTTTTTCTCTGTGTTGGTTTTAAGCAGAAAAACAAAACCTTATTTATTCCGTTAAGTAACTTGATTGCAAAAAACACCCTATATAAAGCAGCAGGTGTCCTACCAGCACAAAAATTGAGGGGTTAATGCCAGAGGGTCGTAAGTGCATATTTCATCAATTTTAACTTTCCGATATTCTTATAAAATAATTCAAAAGCTATATTTTAGTCCAAAAATGAATACTCTAGCTACAGTAATAATGAAGATATTCAATGAAGTTAATAACTCTTAAGTACCAAAATCTGCCATAAATAATACAATAACGTTGTAAATGCACTTATGACTATAGGGATAGAAATACATCTACATTGCCAGCACTTAAGATTTTTGTCACTAGCATTTTTGTTCTATGTGTTTCTATCATAAGTGATGTGTAGCGCATAAAACATTAAAAACACCGATAAAACCAATAAAATGACTTAGAAACAACCAGTGAGATTCATCTGTGACTCTCCATGAAAACTAGTAAACCTCAAAAGTCCAGAAAAATTTCTTAGTTGAAAAAATAAATATAGATCAGAGACTTGGTAGAAAAATAAAAAGAAAGCTAAATGCTTGGCAAGGAGTATGAAAAATACAGCCAAATGCAAATTTACCTGATTACAACTGTCAATACCAGTTATTTTTTTAATATCAAAGTGTCAAAACAGTAAAGAGGTTGTTAATTGAAATTGATTCATAAATAGTTAATTATGTAGCAAATTTCTTACATAAAATATAGATTAGACATGCATAAAATCATGGAGGTAAAATGAAGGAAAATGTGATTTGATTTTGGAAGTAATTTGTATTTAAGTATAGTGACATAATAGAATTGAAAATTATAGTTACTTTTTAAATTTTGCAAGTATTTCATAAAACACTTTTAAATTCTGCGACATACTTTCAACATCTTGATAAGAAGTTCAAATTTTGATAATCTAAAATAACATTCCCCAATTTCTCATTAAATTTAAAACATAAAAACTGAAAAATTTGAATGCAATTATATGTAAAAAAGTGTGTCCATTTTCCTTTGAATTTTTTTTTCGTATCATGTTTTTGCATTGATAAAATTTTTTTGATATTTTGAAATTATGAAAGAAAACAATACTTATTTTTATTTTGTTACAAAAGGGGGTACCAATTCCTACAAGTACAATCGTTTTGGGTATTTAGAATCTAAATACAAAGTTGGGTTTTTGGTCGAGTATGGTTTAGACCTCGGTCGAGTATGGGTTAGACCAAGTTAAGTACAATTCAGACTTGGTCAAGTAGTCTTCAGACTTTGATAAAAATATTGTGACTGGTCGAGCACAGTCAAGACAATATCCGTCAAGTTAAGTACAAATTCAGACCGTTAAGTATTATTCAGATTATTATAGAGTGAAAATCAGTCTGGTTAAGGACAATTAGAGAAAGGTCAAGTACAGTTCAGACTTTTTCAGAATTGTCGAGTAAAATTAAGTACAGTCGAGCACAAATAGTGCCCATTTCAGACTTTCATGGGTTTGTAGTGCGTACAGTCCCTATGTTAAACTTTGCTCCATGCTGGCAGCCATCTTGGATGAGGTACTAACGTAAAAATCACAAACTTTAAAGGGGACCACCAAAGGACTACTGTGACAAATTTGGTCCCCATTGGCTCAGTGATTTCAGAGGAGGAGACTTTTGAATGCATTTCCCATAGGGTCCTATGTTAAACTATCTTCCCCGCTGGCGGCCATCTTGGATTAAATGCGAACCTGCTGGACATATGTAGAAATTGTAGTTCTGGAAAACCTCAACACTTTTGCAATTCACATTTAACCTTTATCTCAAACAGTTTTTGAAATAAAAGTAAAAACGTTCAAAAATGGTGAAAATTCAAAGAAAAAGCGGCAATAACTCCTATGTGGATTGTCAGATTTTCTTAAAAATTGCAGGACATGTAGATCTTACTATGCTTACCATTTTTCTAACAAAAACTTCACTTCTATTTTCTACCATTTTCAATTTATAAGACTTAAAGTAACGAAAAACTGAAAATTTTACGTAAAGGGGCAACAACTCCAAAATGGGTAAACGGATATTCTTCAAAATTGCAGGGCAGGTATATCCCCTCATGCTGATCTATTTTTCTCTTGTCAGAATTTTGATATCTGTAATGGTTTTGGAGTAATTTGCAAAAAAAACCAGTAATTTACCTCTACGTTCTATTTTTAGTTACAGCAGCCATGTTGTTTGCTCTACGGATATAAAAATCACAAACTTGAAAGAGCATTCACTGGTGATGATTCAGGCCAATTTGGTTAGTATTGGCCCAGTAGTTTCAGAGGAGAAGATCTTTGAATAAAAGTTAACGGACAGACGGACAGACGGATGGACACCGGACGCCGAGTGATGGCAAAAGCTCACATGGCCTTTGGCCAGGTGAGCTAAAAATGAAATTTTTGAAAATCGCCCCTTTTGGGCCCCATTTATCTTGTGAATGGAACATGCCATGTAAAATCCGTTGACATACTGATAGGAAATTTAATTAGGAACCCACTGAAAGAAACCCCATCATAATCCAATAAATAATAAATATTCTACAGCCAAATATGTGAAAACACCCAATTTTGCCCTTTTCGGCCCTTTTTTTAAAAAAAATGTGATGGGCAAAAATAACCAAAACCCACCCAGCCTTCCTTTTGTGCCACGGAACACAGTTTTAAAATTTCATAAGGATTGGTCAACTGGAACTTAAGTTATTGACAAAAAACAAAAGTGTCTACAGATGACGACGAAAGCCCCATACCATTATACGACCTAAATTTTTTTGCGGTTGTATAAAAAGTATGGAAGGTGCATTCCATTCCATTTACTTACACATTTATTTCATATTTCTTTTTCAGATCATCTATTATATCCTGTCTCTCTACAAATTCCAGGGCACCAATTAACTGTTTAATGGTGTCTTCTTCAGGACGATTACGTTCACGGTCACGCCATCTGATAAGGGCTACTATTATCTGTTTGGTTGTCTGCTGGGGATTATCTAGCTGTATCTGTTCTATCTCTGGCTGAGTAATGCCAACCCCTGATGCCACTTGTGTCCACTCAAATCCAAGCCTGGAGGCCACATACATCAAACCCATTTCAGACAGCACTTGTAGGTGACCTTCAAATAAAGTTCCAATATAATATTACAATTAAGATAACAACATTTTCTGAAGTTTGAAGACAAATTTAATTGTGTCAATATATAAGGACTTACATGTGCACAGAACACAATACAATGGAAGCTTACTATGTAAATGTGCATAGAGATCAAATTTACCATACTTCATATTTAGTTAAGCATGCATAAAGTTTAGAAGCAAAATTTGATAAAAAGTTTGGCTGAATAATAGGAGATGTTAATCCATTCAAGAATAGTACAATACATGTTATCACCATGTTTGCTAGCAAATGCAAACAAGATTGCTACGCGTAGCTATGTCCCCCGCCGCCGCAGAAAAGTCAATAAAGTCCCATTTCTCATGTAAAATTTTGAGAATCAAAATGGCGGCAGGATATGATCAACTGCATTAGGTGGCAAATAGCTAAGCAAAATTTCAGCAAAATCCCTTAACTGGAGTATAACGAGATGTGTCCAGAAAGTCTCCCTATGTTGTAGTATGCATTAAGTCGATAAAGTCCAATAACTCCCTTATATTTTGTTGAATCAAAATGGCGATGTGATATGATCTATTACATATAACGACTAACAATCCTGTATTATTAGAATGAATTCGGACTATCAGTTGCGTCCACAAGATTTGCCATTGTATAACAATGTGGAAATAATCAAAGTCCCATAACTCCCACAAAATTTAACGAATTAAAATGGTGATGTGATATGATCTAGTACTAATGGTGACTAACAATCCTGTAAAATTTGAATAAATTCTGAACAGCCGTTTCTAAGGAGTTGCGTCCACAACATTTGCCATTTTATAACAATGTGGAAATAATCAAAGTCCTATAACTCCCACAAAATTTGAAGACTCCAATATGGCGACGCGATATGATCTTGTACTAATGGTGGCTAACAATCCTGTAAAATTTGAATGAAATCTGACCAGCAGTTTCTGAGGAGTTGCGTCCACAAGATTTGCCATTGTATAACAATGTGGAAATAATCAAAGTCCCATAACTCCCACAAAATTTGACAAATCAACATGGCGATGCGATATGATCTAGTACTAGTGGTGACTAACAAATCCTTTAAAATTTGAATGAATTCTGACGAGCGGTTTCTGAGGAGTTGGGTCCACAAGATTTGCCATTGCATAACAATGTGGAAATAATCAAAGTCCCATAACTCAAACAAAATTTGACGAATCATAATGGCGGTGCGATATGATCTAGTACATATAGTGACTAACAATCCTACAAAATTTGAACAAAATCCAATACACGGTTTCCGAGGAGTTGCGTCCACAAGATCTCCATTTGTATAGTATTGCTAAAAATCATCAAAGTCCCATAACTACTATAAAAATTAACGAATCAAAATGGCGGTGCGATATGATCTAGTACATATAGTGACTAACAATCCTACAAAATTTGAACATAATCCAATACACAGTTTCTGAGGAGTTGCGTCCACAAGAAAGTGTGACAGACAGACGGACGGACGGACGGACACACGGACGCAGACCATTACTATGTCCCACTGTCGCGGTGCGGCGGGGGACAATTACTTTATAAGTTACTAACTTTTTACAAAACAAACATAAGATTACTTTTTACACTCCTTCCTTTTTTCAAGTTCCAACAGCGGATTGGTAAATTTCAACAAAAGTGGAAATGAGTGGATTTGAGTGTTTAATTGTATGTTGTCCACCCTAATCCACCTAAATCCACTCCAAACCACTTAACTAGACATCAGAGAGATGGCAGCCATGGCTGTGGGCCCCACTGTATAAAAGTGCAAATTTAAGTGTGTGTGGACACAATACAGGTGTGGACACAGTACAAGTGTGGACACTTCACAAGTATGGACACCATATCATATCAAGATATCAACAGAATGTAATGCCCGAAAGCAATAATCTGACCTTCAACATAAAGGTCAAGGTCAAAGGTCACCAATCATGGTTCATGACACATTGTCTTCAAATGATCTATCTATATGCAAAATATCAAAAGCCTACCTCAAAAGACATAACAGTTACAGCCCGGACACGACTTGTCATTTGAAAAGCAAAAATCTAACCCTGAAGACAAAGGTGAAGGTCAAAGGTCACAAATCAAGGTTCATGACACATCGTCTTGAAGTGATCTATCTACATGCAAAATATCAAAAGCCTACCTCAAAAGACATAACAGTTATAGCCCGGACCGACTGGTCATTAGAAAAGCAAAATTCTGACCTTGACCACAAAGGTCACCAATCATTGTTCATGACACATCGTCTTGAAGTGATATATCTACATGCAAAATATCAAATGACTACCTCAAAAGACATTATAGTTATAGCCTGGACACGACTTGTCATTAGAAAAGCAAAAATCTGACCTTGACGACAAAGGTCAAGGTCAAAGGTCACCAATCATTGTTCATGACACATCGTCTTGAAGTGATCTATCTACATGCAAAATATCAAAAGCTTATCTCAAAAGACAAAAAAGTTATAGCCTGGACACATCTTTGTTACGGACGGACAGATGGACGGACGGACAGAGGGATTACTATAGGGTGTCCACCACATAGTGGGGGGCCCTAATTTCCTCACTTTTTATAATGCAATGCCAGTAAATTAAAGTGTGATAATTTAAGGTAGTATGGGAGTTAAAGATTGCGCATGTGTCTAAAATTTGAATTCACAATGGGAATATTGCAGAAGACATTTTCAATGCCTGATAATAGTTAAAATTGATGAAATATGCCACTTTCGTTGCATAACCATGTAGAATATTGGACCTTTTCAACAAACTCCTGTTCCATTAAGGGGAGATAATTTGTATAGAAATAATAGGAAAAAATCACTTTTTTGCAATTTATTCAAAAATAAGTTCGGTGACCCCCAATTTTTTTGAATGGAAATTAAGGACAGCATATTAGCTTATAATTTACCAAATTTTAAAAAATTATATCTCATGTAGCCAAAAAAAAATCAACATTTTTTAAAAATTCGATAAATTTGCCTATCATTTCAACCAAAATAGCAGATTATTATGTGACATATTTCATTCTTATATTGCCGGTGACCCCCCATTTTTATTTTATTTTTTTTGTATGTTCTAGTTATAAAGTGTAAATCCTGAAAATATCAGAAAATTCTATCTGACAAATTTAAGACCTCGTACCACCTTAAGGTAGGTCGACACGTTTACACGGGGCACTGATTTGAGGCATACTGGAAAATAGAATCGTAAGCGGAATTGACTTCATTTTCAAGCTGTAAATATTTTCTATGTACTAAAATACGTAAATATCTCTCTTAGTCAAACGGCGACATATGCATTTTTTCAGCTCAACAGATAGAACAAGTGTATCTCTTTAAAATATCAAAAAAATTTTAAAAATCTATCTGATACTTATTTCACAAAAAGCTAAACAATAAGCATGTTCTCAGAGTTCCCTATATATTCTTTGTAAATGTTGATGAAAAATACTGAGTTTTGCCTGACTTTCAAAGGCTGTTTACTGGAAAAGATGATCGGTGACATATCATTTTTATTTTATTTTCGGAATATATGAGTCAATACCTTCAAAATATCTTAAAATAAAACTAGAGCATGTTGAAACTGGCGTTGTCGGAAGGGCCCCGCAATTTCGATCCTGAAACTCTGGGCAAAAGTAAAAATCAGATGAGCGTGGATTCAAATTCTGTTTGACACACTAATGTGTTGATACAGTACAATGATTTCTTGAAGTTTTACCAAACTATATCATTTCTTAGATTCAGACTAAATATCAAGTCATTTCAAGTTAAAAATCAAAGTATCAGCAAAACAAAAAGTAATTCAGTGACAAACCTAAAAGTCACTCACACAATACAAATCATCATTTCCAAGCTTCAGACTAAATTTTTAACCATTCCCTCCAGTAGAAACCAAGAAATCTGTGAAGAAACTTTCGTTGATAGTAAAAAATCAAAGTATCTGCAAGCAGGAAGCGGACGCCCGACAATGTTGAAAATTGCTTACACAATACAACTCATTATCATCAAGCTTCAGACCAAATTTCAAATCATTCCCTATTGTAGAAGCCAAGAAATCTGTGACGAAAAAAATTGTTCATAGAAAAAAAAAAAAATCAAAGTATCTGCAAACAGGAAGTGGATAACCATCAAACTTGAAAATTGCTTACACAATACAAGTCATCATTTCCAAGCTCCAGGTCAAATTTCAAATCATTCCCTACTGTAGAAGCCAAGAAATCTGTGACGAAAAATTTGTTAAAAGTAAAAAAATCAAAGTATGGGCAAACAGGAAGTAGAAGTCTGACAAACTTGAAAATCGCTTACACGATACACCTCATCATTTGAAAGCTTCAGACCAAATTTCAAATCATTCCCACTTATACAAGCCAAGAAATCTCTGACGAAAATTTCGTTCAGAGAAAAAAAATCAAAATATCGGCAAACAGGAAGTGGATATCCGACAAACTTGAAAATTGCTTACATGATACAAGTCATCATTTCCAAGCTCCAGACCAAATTTCAAATCATTCCCTATTGTAGAAGCCAAGAAATCTGTGACGAAAAATTTGGAAAAGTAAAAAAAAAATCAAAGTATCGGCAAACAGGAAGTGGAAGTCCGACAAACTTGAAAATCGCTTACACAACACAACTTATCATTTCCAAGCTTCAGACCATATTTCAAATCATTCTCACTTATACAAGCCAAGAAATCTTTGACGAAAAAAATTGTTGACGGATGGACAGACGGACGGACGGACAGATGGACAGACAAAGTGAAAACTATAGGGCACCCGCATCTCCATGCGGGGCCCTAACTAGAGAATGTGTCTATAAGACAAGGATGCCCCATAATAGATAAATGAACTTTAGACCAATTTAACCAAAGTCCCTCATGGAACCTTTTAAATGGGAAACTGTAAAGTGTTTATAAAAAGGATTATAATAATGAAACATTATAAGGATATTATGCATAGTTGGTAAAACAGGATAAATGATAGTCACTGAAGCATGAAAGTTTTGGCCATAAAATGAAATGTACATGGACACCTAATAGTAGGGGCTTAGATGAATACTCATAAGGGTGACCATGAATGCTATAAGGCAATATTATGAAGATATCAAGTATAATTGCTGAGCAATGGACCAAAACACAAAACTTCACCAAAGTCACTCAAGTATGAAATGTAGGTCAAGGACACCTAATTGTTGGTGCTTTAAGTAGTACTCATTAAGATGAATATTATAATGCCATATCATAAAGATACTAGTATCAAGTATAGTTGATGAAGAATGGATCTAAACGCAAAATTTTACCGGGAGTAGTCACCCAACCATGAAATGTAGGTCATGTACACATAATTGTTGATGCTTCGAGTAGTACTTTTAAAGGTGACTGCTATGATGAAATATCATACAGATATCAAGTATTGTTATTGAGAAATGGACCTAAACACAAAATTTAAGCAAAGTCACTTGACCATGAAATGTAGGTCATGAACACTTAATTGTTGGTGCTTTGGGTAGTACTCATAGAGGGGAATATTATGAGGCAATATTATAAAGTTAACTTGTATAGTTGCTGAGAAATGTACCTAAATGCAAAATTTAACCAAAGTCACTCAAGTGTGAAATGTAGGTCATGGACAGCTAATTGTAAGTGCTTTGAGTAGTACTCATTAAGATGAATGTTATGATGCAATATCATAATGGTATCATATATAGTTGATGAGAAATGGACCTAAATGCAAAATTTAACCAAGTCACATAAGTGTGAAATGTAGGTCATGGACATCTAATTGTTAGTGCTTTGGGTAGTACTCATTAAGGTGAATATTATGATGCAATATCATAATGGTATCATGTATAATTTATGACAAATGGACCTAAATGCAAAATTTTACCGAAGTCACTCAAGTGTGAAATGTAGGTAATGGACACCTCATTGTTAGTGCTTTGGGTACTACTCATTTAGGTGAAAATTATGATGCAATTTCATAATGGTATCATGTACAATTGATAAGAAATGGACCTAAATGCAAAGTTTAACGGAAGTCACTCAACCATGAAATGTAGGTCATGGACACCTAATTATTGGTGCATTGGGTAGTACTCAGAGGGGAATGTTGTGATTCAATATCATCAAGATATTACTTCAGGTCACTAGACTCAGGACCTAACGGCTAAAATTAAAAGCGGGACTTTACGTGCGTACATACTGGCAGACAAGGGTAAATCTAAATGCCCCTTCCATTTTCATGGAGGGGCATAAAAATTCTGAAATTTTCATAAGGCTTGAACTACCTTGGATTAAGTGGAATATTTGAGTGGATGCAAGGAAAATCACTAATCTAATGGCTGATTGCACCTAAAAACTTTCTTTTTTTTTTTTTTTTTTTTAACACAAAACAAAATTCTTTATTGCACTATAATGCTGTTAACAGACATTTATAAGGTACAGCAATCCCCTATAAATTGTAATACAAGTGATGACCCTAAAGGATGTCTCGCCTGTCCCTGCTGGACTCTAAATTGATGTAAAATCTAAGTGAACTAATCAGAAAAGTGAACATGCTCACTAGACTGTGAAATTGAGGTCAAGGACAAAAGTCACCTGCCAGACTGACATGTACTACCCAAGACCAACCTACATACCAAATATTATCAACCTACCACTTCTAGTTATTTTGAAATGAACTTAAGCAGAAAAACTTAACGTGGCCACTAGACCGTGAAATTGAGGTCAAGGTCACATGACAAATGTCAGACTGGCATATACCCAAATAAATCTTGCTATAGGACAAATATTGTGAGTCTAGAGGCTACAGTTGCTGAGAAATAGACTTGAATGTAAAAATTTAACAAAGTCACTGAACCATCAAATTGAGGTCAAAGAAACATGACAAGTGTCAGACTGGCGTGTACTCATATAGATCTCCCTACAAACAAAATATGACGGGTCTAGGTGTAACAGTTACTGAGAAAAGGACTTGAATGTGAAACTATGTCGCAGATTTTCTAAGTTCACTGAACCATGCAATTGAGGTCAAGGCAACACGACAGGTGTCAGACTGCCATGTACCCATATAGATCTCACTATAGACCAAATATGACAAGTCTAGGTATTATAGTTCCTGAGAAAAGGACTTGAATGTGAAACTATGTCGCAATGTTTATGTGCTTATTGAACCATGAAAACAAGGTCAAGGTCATCTAAAATATATGCTGCTGGAAAGGTCATCACTTGGTGGTGCTGTGGACCAAAGATGATGTTTGTATGTATTACCCTTGAAAAGTTATGAAGGTTTTAGAAAAAAGTTTACGCTGCCGCCGCCGCCGTCACCGGATTGCTATACCTATGTCTCGCCTTCAGCGACTTTCGTCGCAGGCGAGACAA
>MJUU01011796.1:26275-46981 GCA_002080025.1 Modiolus philippinarum
ACTTAAGCAGAAAAACTTAACGTGGCCACTAGACCGTGAAATTGAGGTCAAGGTCACATGACAAATGTCAGACTGGCATATACCCAAATAAATCTTGCTATAGGACAAATATTGTGAGTCTAGAGGCTACAGTTGCTGAGAAATAGACTTGAATGTAAAAATTTAACAAAGTCACTGAACCATCAAATTGAGGTCAAAGAAACATGACAAGTGTCAGACTGGCGTGTACTCATATAGATCTCCCTACAAACAAAATATGACGGGTCTAGGTGTAACAGTTACTGAGAAAAGGACTTGAATGTGAAACTATGTCGCAGATTTTCTAAGTTCACTGAACCATGCAATTGAGGTCAAGGCAACACGACAGGTGTCAGACTGCCATGTACCCATATAGATCTCACTATAGACCAAATATGACAAGTCTAGGTATTATAGTTCCTGAGAAAAGGACTTGAATGTGAAACTATGTCGCAATGTTTATGTGCTTATTGAACCATGAAAACAAGGTCAAGGTCATCTAAAATATATGCTGCTGGAAAGGTCATCACTTGGTGGTGCTGTGGACCAAAGATGATGTTTGTATGTATTACCCTTGAAAAGTTATGAAGGTTTTAGAAAAAAGTTTACGCTGCCGCCGCCGCCGTCACCGGATTGCTATACCTATGTCTCGCCTTCAGCGACTTTCGTCGCAGGCGAGACAATAATGTGTAGTTTATAGAACAATAATACTACATTAACCTTATCGTAACAAATTATATATTTATGAGATAGAAAATCATTTTTTATGTGTAAATGTTACTTTTTTAAAAATAATTCTGTTTTCTTTAGAAAGTAATCAGCTTTTTATGTTTTAAAATCGAAATCGTCACATCTTTTTAAAAATTCTTTTTTACATAAATAGAAAACATCTAATTCTTTTGTTTTCTTTTCCGACATATAGAAAGACTTATGGATACTGAACAGTATAAGTGTAAAGATAAAGTTCAATCCATTATAATTTTCTTCATTTATCTTGTAACCAAATACAATTGTTTTCAAATTAATGACATGATTATCTATTTTAATGTTACTGAATAAAAGTTTCATTTATTCGCAGAATATATTTAAATATTTGTAATGTATGAAAAAGTGTTCATAATTTTCTACCTCATTACATAAAGTACATAGCATAGAGTCAGATAAACTTTCAATCTTTGATGTGATAACTAATTGGGTATGAATGGTTTATCAGTAGTAGCATGCCTATCAAGGTAGCTATTAACTTTGCAAAGTTTGGATATACATGGTTAATTAAATCTTCCATTAGAATACTTTTAATACAGTGACAGTTGTATAAATTTCTTACCTTGTTTCCAACTTTATTACAGTCATTTTTCAAATCGAGCAAATAAAAATTTCATATCTTAAAGGTAAAAGTTTCACCATAATCATTCAAATTTAAACTGGGTACTCCCCAACCCAGTAGTCAGTACTTCCGTGCTTGCCCTTAAATTGATTTACATGTATTTGGAAACTATGGAGTATCTCCTTCATATATAACTCTGTCCTTAGCTGAATTTTGGCTTCTCTATTTAGTTCCTATGGGTTATTTGTTCTCTATCAGCTTTTATGGGCTTTGAAATATTTTGGTGTGATCTGCACTGAAGAGACATAAGTTGTCAAAATGTGCATATGCAGAAACAAATTTAACAGTAACTTCGGTATTTTATTATTTAACTATGGTGATTTGAGGAAATTTTGTAATAAATAGGAATCTACATTATAGAAGTTTCTCTCTAATTCTTATTCAATTTATCACATCAACATGACATTTTAATGTACATCAATTTTACAAGGACATTAGATTTTTTGAAGATAGGCTGAATCATTCTGTAGGACGAGGAAAAAAATTAGCGACCTTTCGTCCAATTTACATGTATATCGTAATATAATATCCTATTTTGTTCTTAAGGATGGTCACTCCTCAGATTTTTGAAATTGCCTCTGACTTTTGGAACTCTCTAACTTTATCCACCATGATGCATTAGAAAATTTTGCACACTGACCCCTACATCCTTTTTAAAATATGATTGTATCTACCTTTGGTAGTGTTATGATTAAATTTGATGAAATTCTTGACATTCCTTCATTGCACATAAAAGGTTTATTGTCTTAATGCAAAATGAATGAAAAGTCTAGAGAACTTCGTTTTCCCAGGAGCTTAAATCTCAAAAATGGGCACACTGACCTATAAATATTTTTTGCTTAAAATGATGTATGATTGCTGTTCTAATAAATAGAAATTATAATTTTAAAACCTTGATATAATAAACCTGAGGAGTGACCATCCTTAAGCTGCAGCAAAAAATACAGGCTTTTTTCCCTAACTTTACCATGTATACATTTTGATAATAATGCACAGTTTTTGGAATAATGAGAACAGAGTAGCTTCCCTCATCTCATTCCCCCCCCCCCATTGACTTTAGTTAAATACATACTTGGACCATCAACAGTATCATATATTCTTCTAAGGAACTCTGTAACAGTACGTATATGTCCAGCTAGGTCAGCATCTTCTACAAATTCTGCAATCATAAAATTGTTAAATAACAGTTACAACTTTATTTTTCAACTTTTGAATTTGATCTTGCATATTGCACATGCATTTTATGTTAATCTGCTCAAGCTTAAAAGAAAATCCTTGTCTCAAATCTTGAACTAAATAAACACAAAACCTTAATGCCAAGAAACAGTGTGTGACATTTTAGCATTTTATAAGTCTTAAGTTCCTAATATGGCACAAAGATGGTGATACTAGTAACACATGCTTATTAACACATTATAAAACAAAAATATCTTGATTTGTTTGTGCTTATTGGAAGATATGCCCTATGTTAAGCTGGTTGAATGTGATTTGTATGCAATTCCTTTGTAATACAGGAGACCTTCAGTTATTAGTTACTAGTATGTAACTGGGGAACATGAATTTCCCTACAAAATTGTCTTAAGTCACATCCAGGGATGGAACTCTGGAGCTTTTAGCACTCCAGTCAGCCGCCTAACCCTAACCATAACCATAACTCTAACTTGTACCAAAGTCAAATCAAATAGGAAGTTGATATCCTAGAGCAACAAAAACCAATTTTATGGCACAACCCAATATATGAAAGCAGCATACATTTGTATCATTCAAATTTCAAAATGAATCCCTAAAGGCAGGACAGAAAATTTTGTGACGAAAGATATCGAACAGAATCATGGATGGACAAAATTGTGCTTGGACAGGTGGAATGATGGATGAACTAAATAAATAAACAAATGTTTTCCAATATCCCCATCATCAAGTGGGAGTATAATTCATAAGAATGATAATGTGTTTGTAAGGTGAGCTGTAAAGGTTGAATAAATTTAATTCGGGATGTCAACAGTGATGAAAATGATGTTATTATATAGATTGCAGTGAAAGATTGAAATTTCTCAGTGACATGGTGAATTAAAAGTGATAATTAACTGTGAAATTATTTTCCATAATTTCACTGTAGGAAGTGACGTCACAATAGACGTTGTCAACGTCGTTGTTAAGTAAACATCTCAGCGGATTAACATCGAAAACGTAGTTCATGAAAACAATCTTAAATTAAACCATTAAATATGCAAGAACTGATCTATATAATAAAAACAATAACTAATCCTAGATTCTGATTATCGAAAATATTCAACTGCGCGCATTCGTGAATTACTGCGTTATTCGATCATTCGTTGAATATTTTGCGATAATCAGAATCTCGGATTAGTTATAGTATAATTAGCACCGGAAAATCATATATTCTACTACTTCCTTTACAGCTCATCTTACCAACACATAATCATTCATATTATACAGAGCAACACTATTATCTATATAATTTAGGGGGAAGACCATTTGATTTGAGGCTTGGGCGATTTTACCATAAAAAAATATTTATTTTCAGGAACATCTCAAACAAATTATTTATTCTTACCATATGTAACATCAAATTATTTATTCTTTTTGCAACAAAAGATTTATTTTTCAAATCAACATTAAATTATTTATTTTCATGACAAATTGGATTAAATTATTTTCATTGGCATGACTGGCATCTTATTTATTTACAATCACCGCGGCCTCTCCTGAAAATCAAATGGTTGGTCCCCTAATTAGGTTGTTGTAAAATATGTCCTTAATAAAATTTCTTAGTTTTGTTTTAAGTTTTTTTCTTTTGGAATTTATATAATGAAGTTTATATAAGAAAACTGTTGTTTATATAATGAAGTTTATATAAGAAAACTGCTGTTCACATACCATTATTTACATCCTGTACCAACTGTAAAATTTCTAAATCTACCAATTATTTCAAGGATAAATATAATTATTGTTGAAAACATGTTAATTTTTAATAGGAGTGGGTGTGATAAACTGTTGTGAATGGAAAACATGTTTACTTTATAGTACAGCACCTTATACAACCATGCAAAAACATTTATTTTTTCTTCCCCCAAAACCCATGTGCACTCTTTCCCTCCCCCTCCCTTCCCTATTTTCACAAATGTTTTTGAGGATGACCATTTTGTTTTCATGTGGGGGGCTTGTGCCATTTTGTAAATAAATAATAGACAAGTTTCCAATTGGTGCATTTTCTCGGAAAATTTTGATGTCACAATATAGATTTTTGGACGTCACAATGTTACGTGACGCAATTTACTCCGATTGACCCCAGGTCAATCGGGGCAATTCATTCATAAAATGAAATTGGAAATTCGTCTCTTTAATCTTGGTGCCAGTGAAAATAAATATTCTAATCCTATACTTTTCATGGAAATAAATAATTCAATTTTGATTTGAAGAAAGTTTTTTTTTTGTTGCAAATGGAAATGAATAATCTAAGGTGAAATTGGTGAAAACAAGAGCTGGCGCCAAATGGCAGCCTGATATACCCCTGCTCATTGAACCCTGAATCAATGTGGCAAGTGCAAATTTACTTGTATAGGGACAAAATACAGGTGTGGACACAGTACAAGTGTGGACACAATTCAAGTATAAACACAATGATATAATCCTAGTAACCAACATGTTCAACGATAACTGTCTACACAACAAGTGAATCTGCCTAACATTTTCAAAAGAAATTGTGACAAAAATTCCATAAATTGTACAACAATCAAAAACAATGACGTCTCCGAAAACAAGAAGTGCTTATAATATAGCCTTGAAATCCATATACACAACAGCTAGATTGGACCATAAGGAAGCTCTGTGCAAAACAACAATTGAATCCCACTTACAGTTTCAGAAAAAANAAAATATAACAAAATATAATTTCATTTTTCTGGTGAAATTTTACCAGACAGTCACATGCCAAGGTCAAGGTCACGAGGTCAAATATTCTGGTACCAACTGAAAGGTCTCTCCACAAGGAATACACATGCAAACTATGAATGCCCTATTATGTACTAGAGCTGAGTGTCAAGAGGAATCTCACGATACATTATGTATCCTGATATCTATTTGCGATACGATACTATCACGATACGTATCATGGTACTGTAAATCTTGTTTTCTTGACATAAATTCAGCAGATATTAAGACTATGAATTGCATTATACAATTGTTTTAATATCTGAGCCATGTATCTGTCATAATTGTCATTAAATATGAGTAATTATATCAATTTATAAGCTGTGGGAGCATTCACAATGACAACTTCGTTTATATCTACGAGTTCTGCCATATTAGCGCTAATAAAACGCAGATCGGATTGGGTGCGGTTTTATAAAACAAAGACGTTTTCGGTATCGCGATTCCGGACCAACGATACGATACGGGAATCGTCATCACTTTGGATCGATATAATCGATTCATCGATGAATCGTTACCCCTCTATTACGTACCATTCAAAAGATATGCTCAATGTAAAAGTTTTAATGCAGTTGTTCACAGGCCAAGGTCAAGGTCACAAGGTCAACTATTCTGGTTCCAATTAAAAAGTCTTGCCACAAGGAATGCACATGCAAAATGTGAAAGCCATATCACTTACCATTCAAAAGATATACCCAATGTTTAAGTTTTTTGTGGACAAACAGACAAACAAACAGACAGAAAGACCAAAAACTATATGCCCCCCGAATCTTTGATTCACGGGGCATAAAAACGTCAGTACTGTAAATATTCTTTAAATCCCAGAAAAAGATCAATTTTGTATTAATCTGCATGACCAGAAAAAGGCAGATGGTGCATTGACCGACAAGTTGAAACAATTATAAATCAATTATACCAAGAACACCAAAATCCAAAGACTCGAGAATTGGAAGAAAACAATTTGACAAGGACTATGCAATGAGAACCCAAATATCACACCACTATTTTATATTTTGCAATCAGTTCTACAGGTTCCGAGATATAATATCAGTCATGTCTTCAAAAAACACAAACTTAACTGCTATAACATCTCTATGTATTCACTAGCTGACACAAAAGCAACTTGTTTTGTTTTTTAAATGAAACGGAAAAATGTAATAGCATCATGTCTTTTGCTTTATGAAGTCTTTTCACTGGAAACAAGGCAAGTTGTCCTCTGTTTTGACCTATGTTAAGGGCAAAACAAATATAGACCAGAAATATAGAACCAAGAAAGATAGAAACGGAATGCTTTGCATGCAGTAACAAATTATGAAAGTTATCTTTTGCTGCTTTCCTTTTGATATCAGATTGTCATGATAATACAAAGGAAAACATTAGACAATCATATTTTTAGTAACATGTAGCTATGATTGTCATGATAATACAAAGGAAAACATTAGACAATCATATTTTTAGTCACATGTAGCTAAAGTTTAGATGAAAGTTTATTTTAACATGTAGCTAAATTTTGAATGAAAGTTTATTTTAAAGAAAAAAAGTCTTTAAATTTCCATATCGTTTCGACATAATAAGGAATTTAACAAAATTAGAATTAGACCACCACAGCTGACCAATACGGACAAACTGAATTGCTATCAAACCTGAGATAAATTATTAAACTGAAAAGGTCTGGAATCACACCCACAGCATCATATTTCTGGGAAAAAAACTTTTCGGCAGATAGAATGTATATATTCTTAAACAAAATACATAATTGAGGAGCACAAAACAATCACCTTAAGTATTGTGAATGTTCTAGGAATGATTTGATCTTGCTTATTAGTTGCTGAAAACATAGAACTTAGAAGGTCATGAGTGTTGAGAATTAAAGAATGTATCGTCAGTTGTGACATATGAACCACATAGAAATGACAATTAAAATGTTTTCTGTTGATGTATTTCTGAATTGCACACCACAATGATATGAATCCACAGCACATTGACTGTAAGTACACATAATTAACCATTTTATTGTTAAAACATCAGTTATATGAAGTCATAAGTGCACTTACGATTATTCTCATCATGCAAATAAAAAATTCCATTATGTTGTAAGTATGAAAAAGAAAGGAAATGGGGTAAATGTCAAGTAGACAACATCCCATATCCAGGTTAAAATGACAAAAAACATAACATCTAGGGGTCACCATATGGTCTTCAACACAGTGAGGAACCTCACACCATATAGTAAGCCCTAAATGGCCCCGAAAAGGTAAAAAAGTGAATAAATCAATGGAAACAAACCACATCCATTAAGTGTACTTAAGTCTTAAATTCTCTATGTACTGCATACTTTTCGAATATTCAAAAAGGTCATAAGTGATTAATTAGTAATAATCACAGGAACTGCTTCTAATAACTTCTTCACAAATGCACAACAACAACTTCCTTACATTAGCTATAAACATACAGAGTTTCGATATTTAATGATTTATAGTGTCAAAACTGTTCAACTTCAAAACCTTTAAACTTGAATATCTCAAAACTTTGAAAAATGCACTTACGACCTTCTGGCATTAACCCCTCTAAATGTTTTGTGCCCTTATAAATCTTTTGACGTTTTTAATACAACAAAACAATCATCCCAGTGTATTTGGTAATTCACCTTCCTGCATTTCCCAAATGGTATCGTTGCTCCAACATCAGGTAACTCTTTGGAAAACTAACATTTCATGAATGTTAAAAAATTGTTGCCTGAGCGTGAATTTTTCCAGTATCATGATGTAACAAAACCTGATAGTGCAGTCGCGACACCAGACAGGAATAAAGGGCTACACTGAGCGAAGCATGATACGACCACAGCATGTCGAACACTGGAATTTGAACAAGTGTAATTCACAATGAATGAGGACACAGTAAAGAGCTTGATACAGTAATTAAATGGACACAATAAAGAGCTTGACCAAGTATTAGGTGCACACAAACTAAGGAAAATAAAAATTAGCCCTTATAATTCCTTATATATATTTGAAATGGGAAGAGGTATGTCAAATTGGTCAACATACTACTTTAACTATATGATAAGAGGAATCCAAAGAAAGGAACCCTATTAAAATCCAATACAAAAACAAGTGTGGATCGTATTGCAAGGCAATACAGGAGTCCCCTACCGGTGGAATAATTCAGTGATACCAGCAAAAATAGTTAAAGAAAAGTTTTCCTAGCCCAAGGCCCATAACTTCATCAAAAATCAATGGACCCAACCCATACTCAAACTTGATCTTTAACCCACAGTAGTTGATTAACAATGCAAATATCAGCTTAATATCTGAAACGGTTTAGAAAAAAAGTCTGGAAAACCTATATTTTACCAAAATATTCTGTAAGTCAAAGGCCCATAACTCTGTCCAAAATCAATTGACCGGAACCAAACTCAAACTTGATCTGTAACCCATAGTGGTAGACTCACGTAGCAAATATAAGCTTCATATCTGAAACGGTTTAGAAAAAAAGTCTGGAAAACCTATATTTTACCAAAATTTTCTAAGTCAAAGGCCCATAACTGCGTCCAAAATCAATTGACTGGAACCAAACTCGAACTTCATTTGTAACTCATCATCGTAGAATCACATACCAAATATTAGCTCAATATATGAAACGGTTTAGAAAAATAATCCAAAAACTGATATTTTACCAAAATAGTCAAAGTCCAAGTCCCATAACTCCATCCAAACTCAGTGGACCAGAACCAAACACGAACTTCATCTGTAGTTCATAATTGTTGACTCACATACCAAGTATTAACTCAATATATGGAACGGTTTAGAAAAAAACTCCGGAAAACTGATATTTTACCGAAATAGTCAAATTCCAAGTCCCATAACTCCGTCCAAACTCAGTGGACCGGAACCAAACACAAACTTCATCTGTAACTCATGATGGTAGACTCACATACCAAATATTAGGTCAATATGTGGAACCGTTTAGAAAAAAAGACCGGAAAACTTGAGTGTGACGGACTGACGGACTGACGAAGTGCAAACCTAAAGTCCCCTTCGGCGATGCCGGTAGGGGACTAATAAAAGATTTTAAATATTCTGAAAATTGCAATTTCAGCCCTTTTGACCCCTTGTGGCTTGGAAACGGTAAGAGCTACGCCAAATCCACTGACATGCTGCTGAATGCTTATATCAAGAGAAATCCAAAGAAAAAAATCCCATCGAAATCTGAAAAAAATGAAAATTTTAGGTTGTCTGCAAATTTGCAATCTTAACCCCATTCAGCCCCTCATACATGTCATAGCTCGGAAAAGAATTATGTTGTCAAAAATCTGATGGTGCAGCTCTATATTTACTTTCAAGAGGAATCCATTGCAAAAAGTGCATCAAAATCGGACTAAAAATAAATACTAGAGGCTCACATGAGCCTGTATCGCTCACCTGGTGACTGGTTTTATTCATTGTCACCATTAGACCACCCATTCATACTATACATCAGTTCACCAGATGTTACATTTTAATTCTTTGATGAGGTACAAACTAAAAATCACAAACTTTGGAAAGGATCACCCAAAGACAATTGTAACCAAGTTTGGTTCCAATTGGCTCAGTAGGTTCAGAGGAGAAGACATTTGAATGCATTTCCCGTAGAGTCCCTATGTTAAACTGTGCTCTACGCTGGCAGCCATCTTGGATGACGTACTATTACAAAAATCACAAACTTTAAAGGGGACCACCCAAGGACCACTGTGAAAAAATTTGGTCCCCATTGGCTCAGTGGTTTCAGAGGAGGAGACTTTTGAATGCATTTCCCATAGGGTCCTATGTTAAACTATCTTCCCCGCTGGCGGCCATCTTGGATGAGATGCGAACCTGCTGGACATATGTAGAAATTGTAGTTCTGGAAAACCTCAACACTTTTGCAATTCACATTTAACCTTTATCTCAAACAGTTTTTGAAATAAAAGTAAAAACGTTAAAAAATGGTGAAAATTCAAAGAAAAAGCGGCAATAACTCCTATGTGGATTGTCAGATTTTCTTCAAAATTGCAGGACATGTAGATATTACTATGCTTACCACTTTTCTAATATAAAATTCACTTCTATTTTCTACCATTTTCAATTTATAAGACTTAAAGTAACGAAAAACTGAAAATTTTACGGAAAAGGGGCAACAACTCCAAAACAGGTACACGGATATTCTTCAAAATTGCAGGGCAGGTACATCCCCTCATGCTGATCTATTTTTCTCTTGTCAGAATTTTGATATCTGTAATGGTTTTCGAGTAATTTGCAAAAAAACAGTAATTTACCTCTATGTTCTATTTTTAGTTACAGCAGCCATGTTATTTGGTCTACGGACATAAAAATCACAAACTTGAAAGAACATACCCTGGTGATGATTCAGGCCAAGTTTGGTTAGTATTGGCCCAGTAGTTTCAGAGGATAAGATCTTTGAATAAAAGTTAACGGATGGACGGATGGACGACGGACGCCAAGTGATGGCATAAGCTTACATTGGCCTTTGGCCAGGTGAGCTAACATGAAATTTTTGAAAATCGCCCCTTTTGGGCCCCATTTATCTTGTGAACGGTACATGCCATGTAAAATCCGTTGACATACTGATAGGAAATTTAAGGTAGTACGGGAGTTTAAAATTGTGCATCATTCTTGCGCATGTGACAAAAAATGGAATTCACTATGGGAACGTTGCCGAAATAATTTCCATTGTCTTGTTATAGTTAAGTTTGATGAAATATTCCAGTTTTATTGCGTAACTATGCAGAATATCGAACCTTTCAGCTAACTTTAGTTAAATTAAGGGGAGATAATTTGTATAGAAATAATAGGAAAAAAGTGTTTTTCGCGATTAATGCAAAAATTATTTTCAGGGAAATTGAAGGACAGTATATTAGCTACTGATTTACCAATTTAAAAAAAAATCTATCTGATGTAACTAAAATAATTTAAAATTTTGTTAGAATTCTCTAATTTTCCCTATTATTTCAACCAAAATAGCAGATTTTTACATTTCATATTTCATTCTTATATGGCCGGTGACCCCTTATTTTGATTTTATTTTTCGTATGCTCTAATAACAAAGGGTAAATCATGAAAATATCAGAGAATTCTATCTGACAAAATTTTAGACTCCCGTACCACCTTAATTAGGAACCCACTGAAAAAAAACCCATCAAAATCCAATAAATAATAAATATTCTACAGCCAAATATGTGAAAACAACCAATTTTGCCCTTTTTGGCCCTTTGTTTTTAAAAAAAATGTGAATGGCAAAAATAACCAAAACCCACCCAAGCCTTCCTTTTGTGCCAAGGAACACTGTGTTAAAATTTCATAAGGATTGGTCAACTGGAACTTAAGTTATTGACAAAAAACAAAAGTGTCTACAGACGACGACGACAGCCCCATACCATTATACGACCTCAAATTTTTTGCGGTCGTATAAAAAGTATGGAAGGTGCATTCCATTCCATTTACTTACACATTTATTTCATATTTCTTTTTCAGATCATCTATTATATCCTGTCTCTCTACAAATTCCAGGGCACCAATTAACTGTTTAATGGTGTCCTTTTCAGGACGATTACGTTCACGGTCACGCCATCTGATAAGGGCTACAATTATCTGTTTGGTTGTCTGCTGGGGATTATCTAGCTGTATCTGTTCTATCTCTGGCTGAGTAATGCCAACCCCTGATGCCACTTGTGGCCACTCAAATCCAAGTCTGGAGGCCACATACATCAAACCCATTTCAGATAGCACTTGTAGGTGACCTTCAAATAAAGTTCCAATATAATATTACAATTAAGATAACATCATTTTCTGAAGTTTGAAGACAAATTTAATTGTGTCCATATATAAGGACTTACATGTATATAGTACACAAGACAATAGAAGCTTACTATTTGAATGTGCATAGAGATCAAATTTAAAGTACTTCAGATTTCATTAAGCATGTATAAAGTTTAGAAGCAAAGTTTGATAAAAAGTTTTGTTGAATAATGTGCGCCGTGCATCATCCGTACACAGTATATATGCACCAAGACTGGTTTTCTTTTGAATTTCAATGACGATAACCATTAGTGTACGTGGATACAGTTAATAGCTACTAAGTAGCAATACCGTACACTTATGACACATTTCATTGAAATTTAAACAAAAAACAGTCCTGGTAGCCATTACCTGTGTACGGATTATACACTGTGATGTGGGATATAAGTACATTTAAGCAATAATAGTTCATTATTTGAATATCCGGGGGCGTCAATCGTAGATTTGGCAATCAAAAATGCAGTTTACAGTTGATGCATAGCGGAGCCTTTAAATGGACATCTTTGACCATCAAATCAAAACTGACATCCCCGGACATTAAAATCATGAACTGTTATTGCGATTCTAATGCAACCCTTTAATTCCTTGCTTTATTTGAATTTAATGTAGTTGTAAACCCACAAGGAACCAGACTTGACAGGGAACCTGCTTTGTCTGAGGTATGTACATCGTGGAATTGATGGTTAGTTTTGACCAATCAAGTTACCTGTTACATAATTGTTGCATTAGAATTAAGAATTGCACAATACATTTTTAATCATCAATTACATAACTTTTTAAGTTACTTACTTTTTACAAAATGGGCATCAACAGTATAAACATAAGATTACTTTTTACACTTAGTTATATCAATTCATTCCTTTTTTTTCAAGTTTCAACTACAGTACAGCCATAGTAGATTGGAGATTTTCCACATAAAGTTGAAATGAGTGGATTTCACAAAATGTGTTTGGGTGTTTAATTTTATGTTGTCTACCAAAATCAAACCACTGTTTATAATGCTATGCCAGTAAATTAAAGTGTGATAATTTAAGTGGGTTTTATTGGAATATACGAGTAGATGCAAGGAAATTCACCAATCCAATGATTATATTGTACATTTAAACTTTCAAATAGACTATCATATCTTTGATGTAATAACTGATTGAGTATGAATGGTTTATCAGTAGTATCATGCCTATCAAGGTAGCTATTAACTATGCAAAGTTTGGATATACATGGTTAATCAAATCTGCTTTAATTATACTTTTCATACAGTGACAGGTTGTATAAATTTCTTACCTTGTTTCAAACTTTATTACAGTCATTTTTCAAATCGAGTAAATAAAAATTTCATAGTTTCACCATAATCATTCAAATTTAAGCTGGGTACTCACCAACCCAGTAGTCAGTACTTCCGTGCTGGCCCTAAAATCTATTTATTTTGAAACGTGCAATACATGTATCTAAATTTAACAAAATTTTGTATAAAACCAAGGAGAACCTCCCTCATGCATAACTCTGTCCTTAGCTGAATTTTGGCTTCTCTATTTAGATCCTACAGGTTATTTGTTCTCTATCAGCTTTATTGGCTTTCAAATGTTTTGGTGTGATCTGCACTGAAGAGACATAAGTTGTCGTAATGCGCATATGCAGAAACAAAAATTAACAGTAACTACGGTATTTTGTTATTTAACTATGGCGATTTGAGGAAATTTTGTAATAAATAGGAATCTACATTAAAGAATGTTTTTCTCTATTCAATTTACCATATCAACAAGACATTTTTGATGTTTTTCAATTTGACATAGACATTAGATTTTTTTTTAGAAAGGCTGAATCATTCTATAGGATGAGGAGGAAAAAAACAGCAACCTTTCATCTGATCAACATGTTATTTTGTTCTTAAGCTGGAGTAAAAAATAGTTTTTTTTCCTAACTTTACCATATGCATAGTATACATTTTGATAATAATACACAGTTTTTTTAATAATAATCAAAGCTCTAAAAGAGCTGATGGTGTTCGTATGTGTTGAAGTTAAAAAATTCACCTCAAATTTATGTCCAATTTCAAAGTTTGGCATACCACTGCAGTCAAATTATGATAACAAGATTTGTTAGGAGTATGACAACTTCCTACAATATGAGCATTGTTTTAGGGATATGAATTATTAACCTTTTTTATTCTAGGGATATTTAAAGTAGGGGTGTAACGATACACCTACCTCACGGTTCGATACGTATCGCAATACAAGGGCTACGGTTCAATGCGTTTCGATTTGATTAATTCTTGCGTCATTTTTATCAGCGACAGCTAGGAAAATGACAATATTTATTCTATGATGTGTATATAATTAATGTTAACTACTTTAAATGTAAATAGTACCTGTTGATTTAGCATTTTTCAGTGTTTTTCTATTGAAAAAAGTAATCCAGTGATTTGTTTGCTCCAACAACTATAGTTCTGATACTTAAAACTAATCTCAATTATTATTTAGTGATTTTTAGCAAACTCAAACTGGAAGTGTAAGAAAATCTAAGTAATTGTAAATAATCCTCTCTGTTCAAAAACTGTCTGAGATATATAAGCTCTGAACGTTCCTTATTTGAAGCAACCTAATAAACTACGGTTGGCAAGTCAGATCTTTTTACACGCCCGTAGTTGGTTTTGTTCGTTACTGCGCTTTAGCGGTTATTAGTCATACTGCTAAAACCGGAAGTTTACATTAGAGTTGTTTCCTCCAACAAAATGAAGATTTTCGGCTTACGTTGCCAACATCTTGTGAATATTTTGACGTATATAGTTAGCTGTTACATACATAAGCACGTTTATAGTGGAAAAATGTTATTTGCATTGACTACGCTGCAATCACAGGTCATTTTGTCTGCGGTTGAGTTTTAGGTTTCGTTTGTAACATACTGAACATTCCAGATCAAAACCGAATCGAAATACCGGTTTAAAGAACAGAAAATTGAACCGAACAAAAAAATTGTGGTTCATCGAAACTTCGGTGAATCGTTACCCCCCTAATTAAAAGGAAATGAGGATTATTGATACACTTAAATATTGTCCTGCAGTTTCAATATTTTTTTTGTCGAAAAATTTTATGAAGAGGATATCCCAGTGTTTCAGACAGAAACTGCCACTCTTTACGTACGTTTTTAAAATGCATGCAATTTCATCCTCGTGAACATGAACGATTATGCAAAACGAATTTTTTCCATGGATTGACAAAGTTAACAATAATCTTAAAGCTCAGACAAGTAAAGTAAGCCGATCAGAGAAAATGAAACTACCTGCATGCATTGTGTTTATTCATACCCACATGCAAATTAACGTACATGCGCATCGAGTGCAAATTTAGCATTTCTACGAAAGCAATCAAATAATCGAGAATCCTTAACACAGTCCAAGATCTCCCATTTCTGATTACAGCAGAGCCACAGCAGAGACATTTATTACATCTAGATATTAATATATGTGCCGTTTGTTGCTGATCAAAACATATCGAAAATGTAAACAAACAAAATTCTGCGCCCTCTAGTGCTGATCAAGATTTACTGAATATTACATGTGGAATATTATATTTGAGTTTGTACAGAAATGGCTGCATGAGGATCAGGTAGTTAACGTATCAAAACATAAAAATTTCAAAAATGTGCCACAACTTTCATAACGAAACCATTTTGACATCTTAAAATATTATCCTGATAGTTTCTTCTTTTTTTATATACCTATGCGTGAAACAAATATTTTCGTTTTCATTCTAAAATTGTAGAAATGTACTAGATAATGGTTTAATTTTTGAATACAGGAAATTTATTAAGTTTAATAATAGCAAAGTAGTTATTTAAAATGGGTTTGGATGTATTATAAACATCTCGAACTATATCCTCAAGCCTATTCAACACTCGCTTTTAAGTTTCAATCCACCATCACTTAAAGCCTTTTAACACCCAAATTCCCTCTTTAAACTATGTTCAAACATTATTACCACTTCAGAACAATAGTATGTAACGTTCTTCCATATTATTCAGTAATTTACTGTATTATTTACAATTTATAAGTCTGTGTTAGCGGTAGGCCAAAATTTCCTTTAGCCAAAGTGGCTAATTAGTGCAAATTATAATTAGCCACACTGAAGTTTCATTCGCCACAAAAAAAAAGAACTTTTTTTTAATAAAAATGCAAAAAATTAAATTATTTCAAAGTATTTCCTAAACATCGTAGGGATGCTGTCAATTTCGTAGATTCTAGTCATACATTCAAATTATTTGTGAGAGGAAGCCTACTAAAGTTGTAGAAACTGATTTCAATAGCAAAAAGGTTGATTGAGCTAGCCAGATTGAATGAGGTCCGGCAGGTCTCACTCTAGGGTTCAATTTGTGAAGTGGCAAAGTCATTCATGCTCTCCTGTTACATAATTATATATTTTAACACACTCGCTATTGAATTATCACTGGTTTAAAACTTTTATTTTATTATTTTATTATTGCAAGAAGTCATCTCTGAGTTTTCATGTCTGCCATGAATCAGGTAAACAAAAGTATGATAATAAAAAGAAAGAAAGAAGGAAACGGACATGAAAAACCAGAACTGTACTACTTCAACGTTATCTATTCCTGAAAATGGATGGAGAAATACCCGTCATTGGTTTCAATTTAAGTTTTATATTCATCTTCTGATCTGGTCATAAGAACGTTTTTTTGGAAGGAAGTTTTCTATTCATATCTTATCTCCGAGTACCATATACTGATTTTTCTCATTCGCCAAAGCAGTCTGTGCCAAAAACTTTTTCATTCACTAGCCCTAAGGGGCTAGTAAGGTCCAGTGTTGTACTAGCCCGAACTCAATTTCACTAGCCCTGATAGAAGATTCTTTGTTAATAAGGTACAATTTTGACTAGCCCTTCGGGCTAGTGACTTCAAATTTTTGATTTTACTAGTCTCGGGCGTAGGGCTAGTGGCTAAAGGCACAGACTGCCAAAGTGGCAATTAGACCAAGTTTTTTAATCGCCACATGGAACAATCATTAGCCCCTGGCGAGTATGGCGACCTTTAGCACTAACACAGTAAGTAGTAGACTTTTTAACCTGTTAAAAGTTTCCCGTCATGCATGTAATCTATAATCTATTTTTATCCAATTCAAGCTGAACCGATAGCTAGGGCGTTCAGTACGAACACCAAAAACTGAGTAGCTTGCCTCATTTCCCTCCCACCCCCCATTGACTTTAGTTTAATACATACTTGGACCATCAACAGTATCATATATTCTTCTAAGGAACTCTGTAACAGTACGTATATGTCCAGCTAGGTCAGCATCTTCTACAAATTCTGTAATCATTAAAATGTTAAATAAAAGTTACAACTTTGTTTTTCAACTTTTGAATTTGATATTGCATATTGCACTTGCATTTTATGTTTATCTGCTCAAGCTTAAAAGAAAATCTTAAGTCTCAAAAGCATAAAACCTCAATTCTAAGAAACAGTGTGACAATTTAACATTTTAAAAGTGCTTCATGTGCTTATAATTAGTTCTTAATATGGCACAAAGAATCGTCAAAGATGGAGATACTAGTACCGCTAATGCTTATTAATGCATTATAAAACAAAGAAATCTTGATTTGTTTGTGTTTAAAGGAAGATATGCTCTATGTTAATTGGTTGAATGTGATTTGTATACAATGCCTTTGTAATACAGGAGACCTTCGGTTATTGGTTATGTAACTGGAGAACATGAATCTCCCTACAAAATTGTCTTAACCCTTTCCTTTCTGAGACTTGGCTGAAAAGTCAATTTTTGACCATTCTGAATTGAGCTAGAAAATCAAAATGTTCTAGTTTCTTTGAATTTCAACCCAGGAGGTTCATACTTGGTGAAGGTACACACTGGCCTAATGTCTTCAGAAAAATGCTCACACAACCTGGTTCCTTGTTGCCATGGAGACAACAGGGGGCCTCAAAGGGGCCAAAAAATGCATTTTTTGACAATTTTTGCCCTCCAAATTCAGATTTCAAAATTTTTTAAAAAATCTGCAGTGCATACTACAGCCAGCAGCTCACCAAAATACCAAAATCCACCTTATGAGCTATAGGCTAGGCTATCTAGCGAGGATGTATGGCCCCAACACTTGCTTTCCAGCGAGGGGGCTAACCCCCAGACAGAGGGACCCCCCTGACATATCTTTTTGGTCCCCAGCCGTGTGCGAAAAACACTCATTTTTTTTGCCCAAGTTATATTTTGTCCAATCAGCCCATATCCTCAACCTAGAGCCTTACACAACACCTTCCTATAGCCCTGAAAAGGGGGGGGCAAAAGGCGTCCAAAGGCGTCTATATAAAGGAAAGGGTTAAGTCACATCCAAGGATAGAACCCTGCAACTTTTAGCAGTCCAGTCAGCTGCCTAAACCTAACACTAACTATAACTCTAACTAGTACAAACAAGTGTGGACCCAAATTGATGTCTCGCCCGTCCCTTCATGGTCGCAAAATTGATGTGAATTCTCAAACTGACTAAATCAGAAAATAAAACATATTCGCTAGACTGTGATATTAGGGTAAGTGACAAAGGCAATAGAGCAGACTGTCATAAATCACCAAAAAAAAATATCAGTGACCACTGACAGATACTATAAACCAAACATGTTCATTAGACCGTGAAAATGAGGTCAAGGGCTAAAGCCAAACAGCAGGATGTCATGTTCCATTTAAGACAAACCCAAATACCAAATATCATTGACCTTACATTAAAAGATACTGGGAAACTTAACATGACCACTGGACCGTGAAATTGAGGTCAAAGACAAAAACCATATAGCAGACTGTCATGTACTACCCAAGACCAACCTATATACCAAATATCATTGACCTACCACTTATAGTTACTGAGAAAATGACCTAATCACTAAAACTTAACATGCTCACTAGACCGTTAAATTGAGGTCAAGGACAAAAGCCATATGACAGACTGTCATGTACTATCTAAGACCAACCTACATACCAAATATCATTGACCTACCACTTATAGTTACTGAGAAACTAAACTAAGCACAAAAACTTAACATGCTCACTAGACCGTGAAATTGAGGTCAAGGACAAAAGCCACATGACAGACTGTCATGTACTACCTAAGACCAACCTATATACCAAATATCATTGACCTACCACGTATAGTTACTGAGAAATTAAACTAAGCACCGTCGCCGTCATACTTTGTACGCATATGTCTCGCTTTCCGCGCCTTTCGTCGCGGGCGAGACAAAAATCTAATCAAATAGAAAGTTGATATCCTAGAGCAACAAAACCAATTTTATGGCACAACCCATTATATGAAAGCAGCATATATTTTTATCATTCAAATTTCAAAATGAATCTCTAAAGGCAGGACAGAGAATTTTGTGACGAAAGATATCGAAACAGAATCATGAATGGACAAAATTGTGCTTGGACAGATGGAATGACGGATGAACTAATAAACAAATGTTTTCCAATATCACCTTCATTGTTAAGTGGGAGACAATTCATAAGAATGATAATGTGTTGGTAAGGTGAGCTGTAAAGATAGAATGTATGATTCAGAATGCCAACAGTGATGAAAATCAGTTTTTAAACCTATCAGCATCAGAAAATCATATATTCTACCTTTCATGTGCTTTTACAGCTCATCTTACCAACACATTATCATTCATATTCTAACATAGAGCTGTGTGCAACACTATTATTAGGCCAAGACAAGTTATTCCTATGTTTTGTGTCAGCACACCCATTGAAAATGTGTGATTTTATAACAAAACAAACAAGGGATATTATTTGTTTTTTTTATTATTAAAATGGTATTTTAATCGTTGTTTAAAAAGACCACAAATATAAATTACTTTAAAGAACAGACGTAAAATGAAATGGGAAAAAAGATAAAACATGTAGAAATGAGGAAAAAATATCTTCACTGGATTCAACTGAACTCTGAAAACTGACTTATACGGAACATTGGTCACATCAAATTGTGTTATTTTCAAATAAAGGGCTACGCCGAGCGCAGCATGATACGACCGCAGCATGTCAACCACTGAAATTTTTAAAGTGAATGTGGACACAGTAAAGAGCTTGACACAATAATTAGATGGACACAAAAAGAAGCTAGACACAGTTATTAGCTAGAAACAAAATAGGGAAAAAATCAACCCTTTTGATTACTTACTGATAAAAAACCGTAAGAGCTATGCAGAACATGTACTATCAACTAAAACTTTACAGACATAGAAATTTTAAGAAAAAAAAACCATCGAAATCTGATGAAAAATAAAGATATGACATATTTAGAAAAATTGCAATTTTTGGCCCCTTTGACCCCTTGTAGCTTGGAAACAGTAATACCTACACAAAATCCGTTGCAAATACTACTGAAAGCTTAGATCAAGAAGAATCCAAAGAAAAAAATCCCATCGAAATCCAATGAAAAATAAAGATTTGACATATTCAGAAAAATTGCATTTTTGGCCCCTTTGACCCCTTGTAGCTCGGAAACGGTAAGACCTACA
>MJUU01011796.1:47180-84794 GCA_002080025.1 Modiolus philippinarum
AAACAAGAACTGTCGCCGAATGGCAGCCAAAGATACCCCCCGCTAATTGAATCCTGAATCGATATGGTAAGTGCAAAATTAAGTTGGTGTGGACACAATACAGGTGTGGACACAGTACAAGTATGGACACAGTACAAGTATGGACACAATACAAGTATGGACACAATGATATAATCTTCAAGAAAAAACTTTTCCAAAGGGTTCCAATGAAAACACTGTCTAAATCAGACAAATATAAAATTCACCTTTTTTTCAGCCTATTTGACATTTTACACATCTACATATAATGTTCTTCCTTTGTCTAAAGTTTCATCAAAATCCTTCAAGTGGATTAAGAGGAGTTGTGGGTATGAGGTATCCATACATGGGGAATCAACGAAAAGTCAAAGTCGGATTATCTCCCCTTCCTGGTTTCAGACAATAATTATATTCCTTCATGCACATCTCCATATAGTGTCCTTCCTTTGTGTAAAGTTTCATCAAAATCCTTCAAGTGGTTTAAGAGGAGTTGCGCTTACGAGAAGTGTGGACAGACGGACGGACAGACGGACGGACAGACAGACAGACAGGGTGATTCCTATATACCCCCCCAAACTTTGTTTGCGGGGGGTATAAAAATCCCATCTTAATCCGATGAAAAAAAAATTTGACATATTTAGAAAAATTGCATTTTTGGCCCCTTTGACCAATTGTAGCTCGGAAATGGTAAGGCCTACACAAAATCCATTGACATACTGCTGAAAGCTTAGATCAAGAGGAATCCAAAGAAAAAAATCCCATCGAAATCCGATGAAAAATAAAGATTTGACATATTAAGAGAAATTGCAATATTGGCCTCTTTGACCCCTTGTAGCTCGGAAACGGTAAGAGCTACGCCAAATCTGTTGACACATATAGAAAGCTTAGATCAAGAGGAATCCAAAGAAAAAAATCCCATGGAAATCCGATAAAAAATAAAAATTCTACATAATCTGCAAATTCGCAATTTTGGCCCCATTCTGCTCCTCATAGCTGGGAAAGGAAACAAGTTATCAAAAATCTAATAGCTGAGTGCCATATTAATTTTTCACAAGGAGTCCATTGAAAAAAACTGCATCAAAATCGGACTAAAAATAAAAAAAATTAATTTTTTTGAGATTTGCCCCTGTTGGGCCCCATTTATCTCGTGAGCGGTACATGCCATGTGAAATCCGTTGGCATACCCCAGATTGGAAATTTCCTCAGGAGCACACTGAAACAAACCCCATCAAAATCCAACAATTAATAAAGATTCTACAGTCAAAAATGTGAAAACACCCAATTTCACCCCTTTTTGGCCCCTTTTTCTAAAACGGGCGGGCCATCAACTCAAAATTTAAACCTCTGTTTACGCGTGTGCCAAGATACATTATACTAAAATTTCATAAAGATCCGTCCACTAGAAGCAAAGTTATGCTGTCCACAGACGTGGACGCCGACGCGGACGCTGACGACGCCAACACCATACCAATATACGACTGCAAAATTTTTGCGGTCGTATAAAAATTCTCTTCTTCTTTGTTTTGGGGTTTTGTTTGTTTGTCTCATACCCTCATACATTTCAAAAATAAAGTTGGTGCCAAACAGAGAATTAAATTGGTTTGGCCTTATCTATATAATTTAAAAGGTTGTTGTAAAATATATATTCTCATCAACTTTTTCTTAATAGATATTTTTTGTTTTACTTCAAATTTTTTGGGAAATTATATAATGAAGTTTATATAATAAAATTGTTGTTCACATGCCATTATTTACATCCTGAACCAACTGTAAAATCCGACTACCTACTAATTTTTTCAAGGATATATTGTTGAAAACATGTTTATTTTCCAAAGGATTGAGTGTTATAAACATTTGTGGATTAAAAACATGTTTACTTTCAAGTACAATACCTTATACAACGGTGATAAAACTTGAATTGAGCCAAGGTTAATTTTTGTTCCCCCCTCCCCCAAAAAAAACCCACTCTACCCATATAAGTATTTTTATGTAGGTAGGGAAATACTTTTTTTAACGACAGTAATTTTACAACACATATCAATAATAATTAACTCTGATATGAAAAAAATAAAAGAAAATGTGTCCATGAGATACAGATGCCCCCTCCTGATATCATATTCAGATAATTCATAAAGGTTCCGTGGAACCTAGTTTCTCGCCTGCTCACTCCACTGTCATTATTATTCAGCCTATATTAAGATGTGGTTGTTAAGTAGAATTCCAAGAAACAACTTGTCTTTGAGAGTTTCAGATCATTTACCAATATTAGAATAAAAATTTTGAAATCTAACCATTGAAAATATTTATTTTGACTAAAATTCATCTAAAAAGCATGGTTTCAATCAAGAATTCCCCAAAATTGCTGGTCTTTGAGAGATTCAGAAAATTCATCAAAATTGGAACCATATTCTTTTTAATTCAGTTTTCAGAATAATGTCTCATACAAAAATTCCCAAAATATTTGATTGAACGCAAAAATTTCAAGAATTGCTAGTCTTGGATATTTTCAGGAAATTTACCAAAGTTGGAACCAGAATAAAATTTCAAAAGCTTATTGTGCATCTATAGACTATATGCAACAATTCTACATCAAAATGAAATTCCTTTATCCCAATATTGTTTAAACATTGTTAATATATGGACCTGCGATGAAAATTTATCAAAATTCATTGATGTGGAAAATATAGGTCAAGGTGACCTTATTCTGGTATAGATGTTGGTTACTACTAAGGATGAAACCATTTACCTTATATTATCTGTCTATGGCATGTAGGTACTGAGATATGGTACAATAAAAAAAAATTATCGAAAAAAACCAAGTCCAAATAATGGCAAAATACGGAAAAACTAGAATTATTTTTTTTCAAAAATGAACTTGAGGTACAATAATTAATTTGTACTGCACATTGTGTCAAAATTTCATTGATATGGAACATGATTTGAGAAAGTTATTGAAGTTCCAAATAAAGGGCTATGCTGAGCGCAGCATGATACGACCGCAGCATGTCGAACACTGAAATTTGAATAAGTGTATAATTCAAAATGAATGAGGACACAGTAAAGAGATTGATACAGTAATTAAATGGACACAATGAAGAGCTTGACCCAGTAAGAGGTATGTCAAATTGGTCAACATACTACTGAAACGATACTATAAGGGGAATCCAAAAACACGAACCCCATTAAAATCCATCAAAAAAATTAAAAGATTTTACATATTTTGAAAATTGCAATTTCAGCCCCTTTGACCCCTTATAGCTAAAAAATGGTAAGAGCTACACAAAATCTTTTCACAAACTACCAAAAGCTATAGAGGTCGCCGAAACAAAAAAAAAAATCCAATGAAATTTGATGAAAAAAAAAATTTCACATACTTTGAAAAATTGCAATTTTGGCCCCTTTGACCCCTTGTAGTTCGGAAACGGCAAGAGCTACATGAAATATGTTGGAAAAGTGTTGAAAGCTTAGATCAAGAGGAACCAACAGAAAAAAAATCCCATTAAATCCAATGAAAAATAAAAAAAAAATTAGATAATCTGCAAGTTTGCAATTTTGGCCCCATTCCGCCCTAATAGCTGGAAAAGGAAACAAGTTGCTAAAATCTAAGAGTGGAAAGCAATATTATTTTGATAAGGAATCCATTGAAAAAAAACTGCATCAAAATCGGACTTAAAATAAAAAAAAAATTTTTTTAGATTCGCCCCTGTTGGGCCCCATTTATCTCGTCAGCGGTACATGCCACATAAAATCTATTGTCACTCAACAGATAGAAATTTTTTTAAGAACACACTGAGAGAAACCCCATCGAAATCTGATAAGTAATTAATATTCTACAGCCAAATATAAGAAATCACCAAATTTTTTTAAAAACGGGCAGGGCCAAAATAACCAAAACCATACCCAGCCTTCCTTTTGTGCCAAGGAACATTATTTCAAAATTTCAGAGGGATTGATCACCTGGAACTTTAGTAATTGACCAAAAACATAAGTGTCTACACACCGACAAAGACAACGACGACAGCACCATACCATTATATGACCTCAAATTTTTTTGAGGTCATATAAAAAGTTTAACATTACGGTTACCCAAATGTTTACAAAGACAAAGCCGACGACAGAATTTATGGTTGCTATGTCTCGCCCGCAGGCGAGACAAAAAAAGGACTGCAGAAAAAACTATGACAAACTACTCTATATTTGCAAAATGTGTCAAACTGACTAAGTCTGTAAACCATATATATGAAGATTCCTGGATAAGGGGAGACAGGATACAACTGATACCAAATATCAAATCATTACTACATGTATACAGAAGCTGAGAAATCCTTGACCAAAATTTTCAATATATGCCTAAAACAGAAAAGACAAGTTATCGGCAAATAGAAAGTAGATGAGTTAGCTTTAGGACTTCAACAAATATCAAATCATTACTACATAATCCAGCTGAGAAATCCATGACGAAAATTTTCAATATATAGTTATATTTATAAGCTACTATGATAGGAAAAAAAATTAAGTAAATCCCCTGACCATGCTGACTGAGTGATAAATGTGGCACTTAAAATACTTCAGGTATCAGTGATTTTTCTGGGTTTGGGGAAAAAATTAGGTCCTGAATAAATGTGTATGTAAAATAAATGCAGACACAGTTTTCATGGTTTTATAATCATGATAATTCTCAATTTCATAATGTGTTTTCTGTAATATTGTAATCATCTCTGATAATTTCTTTAAATGATAACAGATTGAAATAGGTAATTCATATTCTGGTATGTACTAGTAGATCCAATCTAAATTTGTCAAATGTATCCACATAATGTTGAACCTATTGTCACAAAGGTTTAATAATGCAATAAAAGAATCTTCATAAAATTCTGAAAAATGTATACTATATTTAACATCATCATCATGATCATATGCAAAAATATAGGTTATGCAATTTATTCATGATTGATGAACTGGAACTAACATAATAAACTATAAACAAAGATCAATTATTCTAATAATCAAATTATAAAAACATAGGTAATCAACGATTACAAAGTTTGCCTCGTTATGGCACATTGTCAAAGTAACCTAATTTTTTTTGGATGCTGATCACATATATACTATCAGAGATGCATGCATTTATGCAAGTTTACATGATCCTAACTTGCCTAACCTTTTCAGTGAATGAGATCTGAACTCTTCATTAAATTTAGATGTAAGTCAATCAAGCAGAAAATATAGGTCAAAGTGACCTTTTTTTGCCTGAATGCTGACCTTTCATCAGAGTGCAAGCATATGCTAGGTTACATGAACGTAACATGTATAGTGACTGAGATCTGAACTTGGACTTAAACTTGAATGTAAGTCATTCAAGTGAAAAATATATGTCAAAGTGACCTAATTTTGCCTGGATGCTGACCTTTCATCAGAGATGCATGCATACGCAAGGTTACATGATCATTCCATGTATAGTAACTGAGACCTGAACTTGGACGTAAACTTGAATGTTAGTCGTTCAAGCGGAAAATATATAGGTTAAAGTGACCTTATTTTCCCCTGATCCTGACCTACCATCAGAGATGCATGCATATGCAAGGTTACATGTACAAGATCCTACAATGTATAGTGACTGAGATCTGAACTCAGACATAAACTTGAATGCAAGTCGTTCAAATGGAAAATATAGGTCAAAGTGACCTAATTTTCCCTGGATGCTGACCTACCATCAGAGATGCATGTGCAAGGTTATATGATCCTACAATGTAAAGTGACTGAGATCTGAACTCCGACGTAAACTTTAATGTAAGTTGTTCAAGCGGAAAATATAGGTCAAGTGACCTAATTTTCTCTGGATGCTGACCTAACATCAGAGATGCATGCATATACAACAGTACATGATCCTACCATGTATAGTGACTGAGATCTGAACTAGGACATAACTTGAATGCAAGTCGTTCAAGCAGACAATATACATGTAGGTCAAAGAGACCTAATTTCTTGGAAGCTGTGAGATAGCCCAAGATGCATCTGTATGCAAAGTTTGATGATCCTACCCTTCATAGTTACCAAGTATATACCTAAATGCGGAAGCAAACCAAGACAAGGACGACAATGGTACTCCAATAGTCCCCTCAACTTCGTTGAGGTGAACTAAAAATATTAATCTTTCTTGTTCTATAATTCTACTAGAGTTATTGTGAAAACAACAGATAATTTCCTTCTTCCTTAATGGTTGTTTTCCATTTTTGAGACAGCTCACAGAAGAAAGGGTCACCATCATAAACTCTACAAATTATTTGACATCATAATAGAAACCTCCACAAGGAATGGTTTGGTTAGATCTTTGTATTTTACGGGAGAAATAGGTTCATACATTCAACCAAAATTAAAGAAACGGATATCTTCCACTTGTGTGAGAAATTCTACATCGTTTTCCTTCGTAACACTCAGGAAAAGATCAAATTCTGACAATCTTGGAAGATATACCTTATCTTTAATATGGTCCTGTATAAGAACCTATGATTATAACACTTTCAGACTGTCTATTCTGTACTGTGTGTCCATTTAACAAGTAAGGATGCCAGCAATGTTATAACAATTGACTCATTGTATTGCCACTAATTTTGACTTTATATTGAAAACAATACTATAAGCTTTGTTCCAAAGCTTTGTTTTTTTTTATTTTTACATTTTTATTGGATTTCGTTTTGTAAAATTTTCATACTGTCAGTGTGATGCCCAATTTATAGAGAGCAGGACATGCATTCCCTTCCAGAGCACCTGATGTTACGTTTTTTTTATGGGCATTTAAACCTAATAGTGCTTTAGCCATTTAGCTCTGAGTATTATGCTTTATTTTTTAATGATGTCTCCTACTAGTATGTTTTGTTTTCTTGTTTTAAGTCATATCTCTGGACTTTGATTTTTGTATATTTTTTGTGTTCTGTTGTCATTGATTAACTCATACAGCAATTACAAAAGAGCAACTTGTCTATCTAGAACACATAAGATATATTTGCTGTAAATTTTTTTAGATATCATTTGAAAACTGGAAATCTTAAATTTGACTACAGGTAAACATGGTAAAGAAATTTTTTGAACCTCGAGAAATCACAGGAGCTAAATTTGCTGTTTTTTCCGAGATCATCATCAACTTACAACAACAAAAAATGCTTTGCATTTCGATTACATGCTTTTTAAAAAAAAATTACCAGGCACAGATCTAGGGGGTGGCATGAGGCCCTTAAAATTGGAAAAAAAATTCTATGGTAAAAGCAGGGTTTTTGCCAAATTTGTTAGAAGATTTGTGATTTTTTTACCGCACCCCTCTAACTTCAAAAATTTACTCTGCCCCTGATCATGATTACAGAAAATATATTCTAGGTTTTTTTTAGAAGTCAAGTTGCTCTTTTGTACATTTATATACATGTATTTAAATGCAAAAAATATTGTTGTGAGTTTTAACATACTACTAGATCAAAAGCAACAAAATTACTTCAACACAAAACTAATGATACCTGGATCTAATGGTACCACGAGACAAGCTGGAATCATAAATTCTTTCTGTTTGTTGCATGGGTATACTTCATACATCCCTTTCTGGCATCTCATTTCTAAAACTTCGCCGGGAAACTTTGTGGGGTCATTATCTCCCCTTAACAAACAATGTGTACAGTACAAGTATCTTTCAAAACGAACAAACGGCCATTCCTGCAGTAACGACAACATGTCATCATTGACTCTCAGAACTAAGGACCATAACTCCTGAATGTCGCTTCCTCTTACAGAAACATTCACTTCTACATTTCCATTTTGTGTATTTTTCTCTACAAGTAACTTTGTCTTATTGAGAAATGCAAGTGTGCCATTTTTCCAGTCTTCACGATTTAGTATGTGTGTTTGCAATCTTGCATTTAATTTTTCAAAGAAGTTAGGTGGCAACTTCTTAACAAATTCTAACTGATACTGAATTTCAATCAAGTCACTAGGTATTTGCTGTGGCCATGTTGAGATAACTGATGAAGGTTTCTCAGACTCAAGAAACCATGGAAACCTCAGAACACGACTTGCTCCATATGTACTTGGAAGTCCTGGGATCTTTGGAACCTCGTAACATAGATCAAATTTCAGCATTAAATCAATAAACATGTCTCTTGCATCTGCTGACAACTTGAAATGAAGTAAACAGTAATGTAGGAGTTCTACGGTCATTAAACCCTTGGTTAAAAAGTCCTCTTTCATCAAGTCAAATTTGTTTTTATTTAGGCCAGCAAGTCGTGAGTAGCTTTCATCAAAAATAACATGCTTTTTGAAATCATGATGGAAAACTGTACGTAACATTTCAACCAAGGTTTCTGGACGATGGAAAACCAGTCCTCGTAGTTTTGGATTTTCATGAAACCAAACAATTTCTCCCGTTGCATGTAAATATCTCAGTATCACATCTAAACTCTTTTCAGCAGATCCTTCTAAGGAAATCATTGATTGATTGAGGTTACTCATCACTTCTTGAAATAAGGAGATGCCTTGATCCCAGGTTAAAATCTTATCTGTAACTTCTTGCATTTTGGTTAAAAATATATACCAAGGCTTTGGTAGAGGTCTCTCGTCTGTCTCCTTCAACTTCTTGACAAGATTGCTCTGGAATTCTGGGATACCTTCCAAGTCTTCAGCACAGCTGACTACATAGACTCTCTGGGGCAGAGCAATTCTTTCATTTAACAGCTTCTGTAGGTGATTTGCCTTTTCTCTTAACCGTTGAGTTTTTATATCTTCAAATTTGGTTCCAGTTTCTTTACTTGATGCTGCATTTAAATCCGCTGATAACTTGGCAAGCTCAAATTCTAAATCTTTTACCTTCCTATTCTCTTCTTCATGCATTTTCTCAATGATGTTCACTGTATGTTCCTCTATGACATGCTCTTCACACAAGTCAGCATGTGTTCCGACAAGAAGTATGCTTGCTCCTGGAGCTCTATCTATGATGGCATCTACCCAGCTCCCCACCAAAAACTCATACAACTCAGGCTTGTACTTGGAGAGATCTAAGACAACAACATGTAGAGCTTCTGGAGTTAAGAACAGATGATGAGCGGCCGAGTAAATATGATGTCCTCCAAAATCTAGCAATTGAACACGTAGATCAGATTCAGGCTCCCAAAGATGTCGCTCAAGTACCCATGTCCTTTCATGTTCTGCTGTTAGTTTTGATTTTCCTAAGAGCAGAGCGTTACGTAGACTTGTTTTCCCTGCTTTAGCTGCACCAATCAGAATCATTTTCCTTCTATGTTTTGCTTCACTAATTCTCAGTTCCTTCAAATATTTAAATATTGTCTCTATACCATATTGGCAGACCTCCTGTGGTGGTTTTGTTAACATGTTGCCATGGAGACTCAATCTATCCAATTCTTCAAGTTTATCCATCATAGCTGGTAGCTGACGAAGTTTATTTTGCTCAATATTCAACTCTAATAAATTAAATAACAAATAAATCTGGTCTGGTAAATTTTCCATCTCATTCATTGCTACGTTTATTTGAATTAGCTGCTCACATTGACAAATCTCGTCTGGCAATGTCTTTAACTTGTTTCCTTGGAGATCAATATATTTCAATTTTTTCAAATTTTTAACTAAGGGAGGTAATTGTTCTAAATAATTATCACTAAGTTGTAGACTTTCTAATCTTTTCAATTTAAAAAGTTCATCAGGTAGTCTTAATAGTGCATTTCTCTGGATAATTAATTTCCTCAGATTTTTCAAGCCTTTTATATCCTTGGAAATTTCTGTAAAATAATTTCCACTTATATTTAATATCTTTAATTCTTTTAATAAGAAAAGTTCTGGTGGAATGTAGGAATTTAACTTCATTGCTCCTGATAAATCTAATTCCTGTAGTTTTAAACATTTTCCAATACTACTTGGAACATACTTCAGGAAATTGCCTTTCATAATTAATCTCTGGAGTTTTGTTAAATTTTGAATATCATCTGGTATTTTGTTAATTTGGTGCCAACTAATATCCAATTCTGTCAACTCTTTAATATGACAAACTGCAGGTGGCAGCACTTTCATTGCATCTTCTTTTGGGTGCCATTTCCGTGACAAATTCAACCTTTGTAAATATTGACACTCAGCAAGTTCATCTGGAACGTCTGAGAGAATATTGCCACATAGATTTAAGTCCCGTAACTTTTTCAATTTGCCAATATCAGGAGAGAGATAAGAAATATCATTGTCGCTGACGTCTAAACTAACAAGATTTTGTAGTGAAAACACAGGGTCTGGAATTTTCTGAAGAAGGTTAAAACTCAGATTTACTTTTTCAATATCTTGACATGTACCAAAAGAGTTCGGTAATCTTTGAATATAATTTCCTACCGCGCTGAAAATTTTCATTGTCACCAAAGATCCAATTGCAGTGCCCCCTACAGGAAATGACTGCAATTTGAGGAATGGTAGTGAGACCTCCTCCAGTCCCATGGAGTAGATGCTTCGTGGGACCCATCCTTTCCATTTCCCCTCAGGCACTTCAAGGACTTCTTTGCCTTTTGGGTTGGTCTGGACATATTTCTTCAGGGCCTCTGATGCCTCACTTGGTCCCTTCAGACCAGATGTTGCCATCATAATGTGCCTACAACAGAAAAACAGAATTATAAAATGTAATTCTAATGCAACATATATGATTGGTAAGAAAGTGACTGTCAAATACACTGTATCTTGATGCCATGGATAAAAGACTCCCTGTCTAGTCTGGTTTTATGTCCTTTACAAAGATGGTTAGTATGATTGATTTAGAATTGCAATAACAGAACATTATTTCAATATCGAAGGGTATCAATCCTGATTTGACAAAAAAAATTATGTTTATATGCTTGGATATACATTAACAATAAACTGCATGTTTGACTGTCGAATCTACTTATTACACCCTCCGATATTTAAATATAAATGAACTGTTAATCTTAAATTTTTGGTACAAGTATTGTTGCTTAATTTTGTTTAATTACCTGTATTTTGAAAACAACACCCTTCAGGGTCTAGCAAAACGTGTAAAATACATAAACAAACATATATCAGACAATGGATGACAGCTGTGAGTTGCAAAAGCAATTTGCCAATTAATTTTATGTGTGTTGACAACCCTGCATCCATGACAAATATGATACATGTTGCATTACTCAACATTTATCAATGATTTCCGCTCAAGCAGGTGCTAGGGGGCCGTCTTGAACTTACCATATAGTATGAGTGTAGCTCATTGTTGAAGGCCTCATAGTGACTTCACATAATGAAGAACAACAATAAAAATTTTGTTCAATGATGTATTTGTAGAGACTTTGTCTCATGTGCATTTACACCATATCCCTTCATTGTTAATTTGAACTGGAGTTTGTCCTGCAGTGTGGAGTCTGTAAAAAGATTCCCAGTGCAAGAGACGTAAGCTCTCTATACACTTCAGTTATGGTGAACTTGTTCTTGAGACAATATCTCATATGGATACACTATCATGCTTTCAAATTTTGGTATTTTGTGGTTTCCAAATGTTATTCTGACTATTCTGTTTAGTGAGGTTTGAGCATCAATCCTTGTTAAAGGCTTCATGGTGATTCAAGATGAAGAACAGCAATAAAAGCAGTGTTTCATTGCTTGGCTTAATCATGTATTCATAGAGACTTTGTCTAATGTGCATTTACTCCATATCCTTTCATTGTTAATGCCTACAAAAATGTACATGTACAACATGCATATGTACAGTACAAACAGAGGCATTCAGTTGAAAATCACTCAAATCCGATGTTGGTGAATTGTTGGTGAAACAGGGTGAATGTCCGACAACAAACCTGACATTCACGGATGTCCGAGAAACTGATAAGCAGAGGATTAACTCACCTGCTTTTGTTAATTGTACATGTCAATATTTATCTACTTGTGTATACGAAGTAATTATCTCCAAGTGCAGTTTATTATTTTAGAAAAGCTTGTATTTCATACTAGTATTTCAAATAGTCGGAAGTTTTAAAAATATTATGCGTATGGCAGAAAATAACTTTAATTGGTATCAACATCGACCGTGAATTATATGTGACTTTCAGAACTCAAAGTTGTTAAAAGATCATATTATATAAAATAATTTGTTACTTATTAAATAATTTACACTAATATCAGCCTTAAAATTGTGTAATTTGGTTTTGTTAGGTCAAGGTTAATCTTTGTGAGTGATGACATATAAATAGCACGCTATTAATAACTTTGAATAAAAAAATAAATAAAAATCACACGAAAAATAGCTTCGGAGAAAATCAATATTCACAAATCCTTGCAGGGAATATTTCAATGAATATTCAGTTCCAAGAATTACAATGTACTTAAAACATTCTATAAAAGCATTTATTATTTTTTACACGATGCCACGCTCAACAGACGTGAAATTCTTTATGGAGTAGATAACTTTTCTCATTTTTTTATGCTAACATCTTCATGTATATGTTTTATCTGAAAGAGCTTTCCAATAGTATAAAAGTTCCTTTTTGCTGAAATAATAATTTAATTCTGAAATGCAAAGAGACCATGTCTTTGGCTCCAATTTTTGTCACAAACAATAAGTGCGAGCCTATTTTTAAGAGGAATCCGCTAAACTGTATTTTGATTGGTCATAAAAATAGAAATTCCATGTTTCAATTTCGTGCAACCCGAATATTCTAGCATGTCAGTATGAGACTCTACGGAGGCTTACGTTTTGAAATAAGACGTGTTTTAACCCACTATTTTCGGTCAAATGGAAATTGAGTAGATTTTTTTTACATAGGTATATGTTTCGTCGAAGTCATCCAATTGTCTTTTTTTATTCGTGGCATTTTTTTATACGTTCGGAAATACGATTTTTGAAAGAGAAGTCACACGAAACCCAGTTGTCATTGAGTTAATTTTTTCCTTCTGATATTAGCCTAAAACTTTTTAAGAGACAAATAGGACACTAAAACTCCGACAATTCTGGTGGAAGTCCAACTTTCACCGGCATTTATCAATTGACCCAACATCAAAAAAAATTAGCGACGATTTTTTAGGTGAAATTTTACCGACAATTTTGCCGGACAAACACCGACAATGCCTGTGAATTATGGGGTGACAAGGGTGAAAATTGTCGGACCAGAGTGATTTTTAACTGAATGCCTCTGTTTGTACTGTAACATGACAAAGTTTATATGAGGCCATTTACTTGATGAATCATGAATATTTGGATATTCACAGTGCTTCATCATCTTACATCCTCTTTAGCTTGGGTCCCTCACTTACTGCAGCTTATTAAGGTAGATCACCACTTATACACGGCCCATTTGATTGGCGCATATCGATGCTGAACTGGCTTGATTTTTAAGCCAGAATAATCTATTTTCAGCCTTTTCATTGTGACGTCATAATAAATTGACAAATTTATATCATTCACTTTCCTGCGAATTATCTCTCTTAATCAAACGGTGACATAAAGATTTTATCAACTCAAAAGATACTGTGGAAGTACAATTGTTCGTGGTGTATCAATTTTGTGGATTTCGTGGTTGACTTAAACCACGAAATTTGATACCCAACGAATTACAAATCTCCCGTTGCTTTGTACTATCGAAAATCTTAAACCACAAATTTAAGAACCCATGAACTAATGACTTGTCTGCAATCCATGAAAATTGACATCCACGAATAAAAGTACTTTCACAGTAGTTGAAGTGTATGTCTCTAAAACATCAAAAAATTAAAAATATTTGTTAGGTATTTTTTTCATATGAAAGCTAAACAATAAGCATGTTCTAACAGTTCCCTATATATTCTTTGTAAAAATTGCTGAAAAATACTGAATTTGGACTGATTTTCAAAGCCTGATAACAAGAAAAGATGATTGGTGACATATCATTTTTATTTTATTTTTGGAACATATGAGTTGAGATCTACAAAATATCTTAAAATGTAAAAATTCTGTTTGATATTTTTATTAGGATCGAACTACCTTAACACCCATTTTTAAGGTGCCTTTATTAAAAAAATGAAGTAATTTATTCCCTTGATAAATTGCCATCCTCGCATACTGCCAAATTCTGCCTGATCCAAATGGTGGCAATATAATATGGGTGCAATGTATTTTTACTCCCTATTCGATAATTATGAATAATTTTCCAGTGAAAAACTGCAAAAAAAATAGTCTATATTGGCCTAATAAAATCAATATGCAATATGAAGTGATGTACATGAGCTATTAGAACTGATAATTGTTTTTATATTAATCACCAGTGGGTAGATTGTCATTGTATACTAGTACATATACCTATATGGTGATTATTTCTGATATAAGGGATGTAACTCCATTTTTTAAATATTTTGTAATTTGCTATAATCATGATAATAAACATGAGTATGTGCAAATTATTGTATCTATGTGATATTTTAAACAAAGTTAAGTCAGCCAGGTTTATATTGAATTAGATTATGTTTTAGGCATGAGTAAATTTGAGTGTATGTTCTCAAATTCTGGTATGAATGGCAATAGATATGGACATAATCCATAAAACTGAACATAAATCTCACCTTTATATTGTCTTTACTTCACATACTGTGATCTTTAACAGGATAGCCTGCAAATAATCAGAAAGATTAGTTTATACAGAAAACAGCAAATGTTTAAATTATAATAACTTTATGTATTTACATGTACTTCAACTTTTAAGATGAGAAATATACCATGCCCTCAGATTAATATTAGGGTTATATTTTTTGTTCAGACAAGCATTTTACTACAGATTGCAAACTCTATTCTTCCCTAAAGAGCTGTTTTCCATGCATGTAAGACTGCTCATACAATACAAGGTCAGCTGTCTAACACAGATAATCTTCTAATAACTTCCAAAACAACGTTGTGATCACGATTCTTCCAATGAAAAACTTCCTGAATGAATTGACCAGAAATGAATAAGTTTTTACTTTCCTTCTGGTTGTTAGTTGTATTTACAGTAATGGTACATGTAGCAGGTGGATGATTGTCTATTGCTTGCAGAGCTCTAAAAATATACTTCTGTTCCCATAACTATTCCCTCCCCTGTGACAAAGGTAATTCTAGTGGACATTGTCTATAGGTACCAACATAATGGACAGGGGTAAGATTAACCACTCAACACAGCATAGCGAGAGAGTAATAAGGCAGGCCATTTCTATTATTACTACATTTATTACTGGGTATGGTTGCAACCTTAGAAATTTCAAACAGCCCACCTTTCTGAGTAAAAAAAAATTGAAAGAACGACCAATTGATCATTTGTTGACATAAAATAAATAATTATATTTCTCATGAGCACTCATTGATTTTTAATTGTTGATCTGCACATGTGATGATTTTGCACTAAGGATGATGACACAATGGGTAAACATACTGTCCACATTATCAATTTGTTGTCCACGTTAAAGATCGATATTAATTCCCATGAACATGTTCAGCAAAATCTCTGTGTGATAACAACAAGAATTTTGTGTTTTCTGTATTGGCTGTATGGCATGAATTATTTGTGTAAGTCATGTTTTGTTTTAGAGCAAAATTTCCCTTGATAACAAACTTGGTTAAAATGATTTTGGGGTGATCCTCTCTATTCATTTTAATATTTTTGTGTACTTTTCCATTTAGGTTACTCTATGATTTCCTAAAATTTGTACTGACAAGCACCATGAAGTGTTTGAAAACCCCACATTCATTTGAAACCAGAAATGAAGAAGTTTCAATATGGACATGGTTACAGGTTCAGTGAGAAAACAATATGTATAGAACATGGTGTTTTATATTTTGGGGAAAAATTCGCTAATAAAAGGTTTACATAAGTTTGTTCAAATCATATGGATTTTTCTGTAAATTATATCTACCAGACTACTATGAATAGATATATTACCAGAAGTCTGAATGGAAGTTTGAATGCAAAAAAAAGCATGTTGATATACACATTTCACTAAGCGATGTAAGCAGAAGGATATGTCTATCAAAGTAAGTCTCTGGCTGTACTGTATACATATAAATTGTGAGTCATCCATGGAAGATGTGCGTTACCTGCAATGGACTGGTCAAGTTTGATTTGGGAAACTATATACATAAATTTTAATGCCAGCAAACAGGAAGTAGATGTCAAACAGACCTGGAATCATTAAGCACAATGTGGGACCCAATACTAAAGTGACATACAAAATTTTAAGTGGCTGTGATGTAGTTGCTGAAGAAAGTTACCAAAATTTTTACCATTAACAGTACTTGCTGAAAATATTCTAAGTCGGTAAACAGGAAGTAGATATCCAACAGACCTGGAATCAGTAAGTGCAATATGGGACCCCATACTTAAGTCACATCACATAGTGGGGTAATTGTAATTGTGATCATTAATCAGCTGTAATCGATTACATTTTAAAAAGTAATCAGTGTAATCAATAACTTTCAAAATAGCCTGTAATCATGATTAGTTTATGATTACATTCTGATTTCAATGGAAATATTAAAAACTCAAATCATGGCTTTTTTCATACCAAATATAAATCTCAAAAATATTCTACTATTATGAAAAAATTTATGCAAATAGAATTATTCTGTTTTATGTATGTCAACAGAAATTATTCTTAAGGGGAAAAATAAATGTTAGACCAGAAAATTGTACTTGATATGTTTTCACAAATTTCATCGCAAATACAAAAAAGAAAATTCAACGACATTTTACTTTTGTGACACATTAAATAATGAATGCCAAAACTTCTGAAAATTCTTATTTTGTCAATAGTGTCCGTCTTAACTTCATCTTTCAAAAGATTTTGCAAAATTAGCACAATTGATCAATTCATACCCTTTTTGTATTTGTTTTGCCAATTTATCTTTGGAACCCCAATTCTATGGCTTCAATACATGATCAAATTACAATTTTATTACATGGAAATAATCATATAACAAAAAGATAAACTTGAAAATGCTGGCCCTGATCAAATTTAATTAGGGTCATAATTAAGTTTTGTTTATTTTTTAATCAAAATTCCAGTCCTTTGCTTAATCAGTGTTAATGTCACTTTCAAGCTGACTGGTAGAAAACAAGGGCACATTGCATTTGCGCCAATTTTTGGAAAGTGGGGTATTTCATTTGCATCGTGAGCTTGTATTTCATTTGCGTCATTTCTCATGTAAACATTTTACAGGTAAATTTTCAGGTAATAGGAAGTGGAAACAATATTTAATATACATTGTATTATTTATTTAACATTTTTATATCTGATCAGTTGAAAACTATGTACATGTTGCAGACCTGTTTACCCCAACTGAAGGCTGTCAGTAAGAATGTCAGTATTTTTTGTATTTTGTCAGTACAATGGCGTTGAGCAGTGCGAACCTACTATGGGGGTTTGGGGGGCATCCCCCCCAAGAAAATGTTGAAAAATTTGATGCCATTTCCTGCCACCTGAGAGCTTTTGCAGACAGATTAAGAGATATATGATTTTTGAAATATACCACTTTTTACTGATTTTTTTCATATTTGTATAAATATTTGATAAGCAAGGGAAAAAATTTACCATCAGCTGCAATTTTAGAACCAGGCAGGAAACATCATTGTAAATACTTTATTCATTGTAACTGACAATGGACTTGTTCGATCATAAATAGGTATCAGCTGACATTCAAATGCTTCGGCCCTGGTCACTGTCGTGACTTGATCACTCTCTGAGTTCTATCATAAGACGGTGGAATTCAATGTTTCGGTCTGCAATTGACTGCACATGTCGTCAGCAGTCATCTGACCCAGCTGACTGAATAAAGAATGGCAATATATCCGCGCATGAATATTAAGATCAGTAAGTTTTGTCTGGCGGCCGGTTGAGCTGATCCATCTTGAGTACCTTTCGTTTTTGACACTTTTGTAATTATAACCTGGTTACTACCACCCTCATGACGCTCAGCCATGTCACTTTGATCACGATCTTTCAAATGTTTGTTAGAGTAATACAATTTCGTAAAAGCACCAAGCTGATTCAGATCGGTTGTTCATTTTTTACCAACCACGACATGAGCGAAGCGAACGATGGTTGGTACTTGTAAACACTTTTCGTTCTGAAGCGTAAGTGGAAGGAGCTAAAGCTGTATACGAGGTTTCGTAACTGAACCACACCAGAACAGATTTTAAATGATGAAATAAATAGTATTAACAATTTATCATTATGATTCGTGCCGAAGGCACGACCGTATCACTTAACAGAAAACTAGTCTGTATTTTGTATTTTCGAATACGAAATCAAACCAGATAACACGTGATCACACGATGCAGGCAGTTTCGTATGTGTAAATTAATGATTAAGGAAGTTAAAATGTCGCGCCGAAGCCACGAATAATATGAATAAATTGATACAACTGTCGTACCGAAGGAACAATCACTACCAACATAAATAAAGAAAAAAAAAATAACAGAGAAAGTGTGGTTCCCCATGACAACGCTTTTGTCATTTGGCAAACATCTGGTGTCCGTAGCAACGCATTTCCCCCAAGTATCTGAGTCAATTTAACGACGTGCCGAAGGCACCACCACTAGGATAAGGATAGAACTGTTGTGCCAAAGGCACCAACATTTTGATTAATAGCAAACAATGAATAGTGTTGACGTGCCGAAGGCACGTAATGAGCCTATGGCAACGCACCCCATCAAGCATCATGACATGAATGAAAACGGCGGGCACGACTGTCATGACAGCATTAATAAAGATGGCGGTAAATTGTTGACAAATGTTCATGCAATCATTTTTCAAAAATATGCCAAAGTTACAACTCCAGTAAACTCATCCACCATGAAACTGCTATGAATGATATACGTCTTAATTTGAAAATCATCAATCTTCAAATGAAAACAACCAAGCGTCTGCTACACGCCAGAAATATATGTATAGTATATTTCAAGGGCTGACAACTACAGAAGTGTTGTTGAGATTGCAATGCATTCAGAGATAGCATAAACTGGTGAAATGTATATTTTTTGGATCATGAATTATAAAATAATTGAATTTGAATAATACTATGAATTGGAGAGTATATTTAGAGAACTTGAGCGCACCTGTCAAGTCTCACAATTAATTTGCTATTATCAATAAAATATTTTTTGATACAATGATGACCAATGATGTGAAAACATAAATATGGGGGAGGGGGCTCAAATACAAATATTTCCACTGCTTTATATTTTTTTTGAAGAACTTCAAGTTTCACATGTCTCAAATTTACCCCCTCTCGCAGCTCTGCTGCAATTTTCTTGTTAAGATCGAATTCTAGTAAACAAATTTTATAAACCAATATTTGATTTTGACCGTAATTTTTCTGCATATCACCGTAAAACGTATTTTTGTCACTAATATCATACAAAATACGGCGAAAACGTAAAAGTAAACAGGTTTGATGTTGTAATACATTATTTAATATTCAAATAATAAATTTATGGAAGAGATGTAAAATTTTCTCTTCACTAGTTCATTAACTTCCAAATCAAATAGGTTGACAGGGGAAGTATTTATAAATTATACTCATTTAATCCAGCAGCAACTTTTTCATAGGTGTTAACCTATAAGAAGGACCATGTGGGAGATCTCCCACACTAATGTTTTTGTTAGTGGGAGATTTTGCATGACGACCTTTAACAGGCTTTTTTGTATTTTTCCTTTTGATATAAGGATAACAGTAAAAGAACTAGAGAATGTGTCTATAAGACACGGATGCCCCGCCGTAAAATTTATTGCACATCTTAAACGATTTATTTGATTAAACACCTAGTTGCTAATAAATGGACCTAATGCAAAAATTTAACAAAATCATTCATGTGTAAAATGTTGGTCAAAGTCAAATAAAAAATTGTCTAACAATCTGGTAGTTCTCACCAAGATGGGTCTCTTCATGAAATATCATGATATCTTGTGAAGTTGTTTAGAAATGGACCTTAAAACACAAATTTTACCAAAAGTTACTCAAGCATAAAATGTAGGTCAAAGACACTTAATTGTCCTTGATTTGAATAGCATCTGTCAAGGTGATTTATATGATGCAACACGATTGTGATAGCATGTTTAGTTGTTGAGAAATAGACCTAAATGCAAGATTTAACAAAAGTCACTCAAGCGTTAAATATAGGTCAAAGCCACTTAATTCTTGATGATTTGGGTAGTACTCATCAAGGTGATTAATTTGATGAGACATCATTGTAGTATGATGTGTACTTGATGAGAAATGGACCTAAACGCAAAATTTAACAAAAGTCACTCAAGCGTAAAATATACATGTAGGTCAAAACAACGGCAGTAGAATACCGAAGGAACAAGGCACAAGATTACAAAAATCAAAGAGAAAATGAAAAATGGACCTAAATGCAAAATTTAACAAAAGTCAGTCAAGCATAAAATACAGGTCAAAGCCACTGAATTCTTGATGATTTGGGTAGTACTCATCAAGGTGATTAATTTGATGAGACAACATTGTGGTATGATGAGTAGTTGATGAGAAATGGACCTAAACGCAAAATTTAACAAAAGTCATTCAAGCGTAAAATATAGGTCAAAGCAACTTAATTCTTGATGATTTGGGTAGTACTCATCAAGGTGATTAATTTGATGAGACATCATTGTGGTATGATGAGTAGTTGATGAGAAATGGACCTAAACGTAAAATTTAACAAAAGTCATTCAGCGTAAAATATAGGTCAAAGCAACTTAATTCTTGATTATTTGGGTAGTACTCATCAAGGTGATTAATTTGATGAGACATCATTGTGGTATGATGAGTAGTTGATGACAAATGGACCTAAACACAAAATTTAACAAAAGTCACTCAAGTGTAAAATGTAGATCATGGATCCCTAATTGTTAGTGAATCTGGTAGTACTAATCAAGGTGCATGTACCGATGTATTATTATTAAAATATTACAAGAGGTAACCAAAATATGGACCTAAAAGCAAAACTTAATATCGGGACGTACGGACGGATGGACAGACAAGGGTAAATCTATATGCCCCTTCCACTACGTGGCGGGGCATAAAAATTAGTAATTAGTTAATACCAATAGAAGACTAATTAACTAAAACAACATAATTAACTGCTTTGAGTGGCTTCTATTGTCATATTGTGTAACAGACCTGGGGTAATTGAAAAATATAATTGTAATTGACTGTAATTAATTACATTTTCTTTTGTAATTGAATGTAATGTGTAATTGAGAGAAAATTCAATTACATGTAATTGTAATTTAATTAATTACAGGCATGAAAAACCATGTAATTACAATTACTTTTTCAACTGCTTTTCAATTATTTGTGAACAAGTTTGATTTGCATGTATTTTGAGGTTTCTTTGTATAAATGCAAAGACTGCTATTCTGAATAACATCTTAGGCAGAAGATAGAAAAATGTTTTGATTTTTTCTTAATATTTTCCACTAACATTTACACTTATTTTAAAGTGATAGTAATATATTATTTACAAAGACAATGATAATTTACTAAATTTAATGACTATCTTTATTGGATGTATGGTCAAAAATTAAAATTTAAAATGTGTGCTGCCTATGGATCAGAACTGGGATTAGTTTTGTGGGTCAAACATTCCTTTTTTGTATGTTTGATTGGATTTGGTAGTCATGTTTTTTCAAGAATATATTTTCAACTTGAATTCCACAAAATTAAGATGGGAATTTTAGGGCAATTTGCATACATTGCCCAACAACTATTTCAATGACATCCAATTTCATTACTCATATGGGGCTAATAAATAGTTAGCTATATGTTATATGATCTGTCTGTTAGGTGTTATGAACCTGAAGATTTGAATTTTAAGTAAAATTGTAGAAACATTCCAATATATTTGAATTATTTTGCAGGTACACCACTTATTAATTTTATTTCAATTCTATTACCAATAGTTATTTTAATGCAAGAGCTTGGTTTTTGTCTTATACCCATGTGACTATTTGAATTTGATTAAACCAAATATATGTCCAGTATTTGTTCTTTTTTGTATAAAACAGCATGTTGAAGCATATTCATTGCCAGGTTCATATCTCCTAAACCATGTAAACATTTTTTTTTTCAAATTATGTTATTACAATTCTACCTATACAAGGTCAACACAGATGAATAAAAATATATGTTGCGAGACAGCTTAATGTCATATAAATTGGACAAAATAAGAAAGTTTGTATTGCTGTCGTGCATGAAGAACAACAAAATAAAAATAGCCAATAAAACAAAAATCTAAAAAATATATATACAAGAAAGAAAAGGCCCAAATTTTCGGAGTTAACTCCTTTAGCGAGGGTGAAAAAAGAAGAACAGGACATCACCGTGGACCAGAGACACAGATGAGTTGTTGATATGGGTATCATAAGTTAATTAAGAGAAATATAATTTTATTTATTAATTAACATTTCCTGTCCTCAAAGGTAAAGGCTCTATAAACATACTTAATTTATATATACAGCATTTAAATTTTACTTATCAAAACAAAATGTCACAAATTAAAGGTAAATCGATTTAAAAACCAAATAATATCTAAGATAAAACAACATGTCAAATTATGTTAATTTTTCATTTCTTTTTTAAATGATATTAAAATGAACAAATATGTATAAAAGTTTAAATTTAGTGTTTGAAAAATATCTGAAAATTAAATTTTCACAAACATGAAAAGTGTTTTTACAACAGTGTGTGAAATTTCGATATCTTAGGTTTAGAAAAAAATAATAATTGCTCAAAACTATAGAAATCACACAAGTGTTAGAATGTTACATTTTTTTTCTTTTACAAAACAAAGGATACATGAAACACCATTAATATTTTGTAGCTGAAATTTCAAAAAATATATACCTACCTAATGATGAAAACAAACAGACAGTAACATCAATGTTTTTTCATGAACATTAACTAAACAGTTTTCCTGTTTGTTTCCTAGAAAAGGGCAACTGACAGTTGCAGTCATTTGGTTATTGCTGTAGACTTTTTACCATGGTCTATAGTTGAGACCCCAAATTTTAAAATGTTTGATGGAAATATACTGTACTTCGCAGACCTAAAATATCAGTAACCCCCTAGATTTTACATTTCATCAAAATTGCTTGTTGAAAATTGTCCTTGGTTGTCATCCTTTAAAGTTTGTATCATATCATATGAAGTGCGAAACTGAAATGTTATTTGTAATTTAATTAATTACTTTCCTAAAGTAATTGTAATTTAATTAATTACAACAAAGAAAATGTTGTAATTGTAATTGTAATTTAATTGAGGAAATTTGAAATGTAATTGTAATTTAATTAATTACATTTCAAAGTAATCGACCCCAGGTCTGTTGTGTAAATAAATTGTTTTCAGAGCATACAAAGCAGTAAAATAAACATTTTTGTATGAAAAGGACAATTTTTTTCTTAAAATATTGTACTATTTTGCAAATGTGGGAGATTGTGGGAGACTTTCTCTTTGTGGGAGATTTTAGTCTCCCATAAGGGAGAACCTTCTCAAGTGGGAGATTTGGTGAGTTAGTGGTAGTCTCTCTTGCAATGTGGGAGGGTTAACAAGTATGACTTTTTCATTGATTGAATGTGTAAATTTATCTTTACTTATGTTTACTATAATATGTTTTTGGTACTACATGTACTACTGAACCTTTAAACATTATTAATTGTATATTTTTACTAAATTAAAATTAGTTTTAGAGTATTAGTAAACTTTCTTGCTCAAATTCCTACTTCCACCTCACCATGGTTAGCAAGGAAAACAGATAATGTTGGCAAATGGAATAGGTTAATTCAAATAAAAAGTATAAATGTTTTACTTTAAACTTTCCTATTTACCTGAATTCCACACGAATGCAAAATTTTTAATGTTGGCACAAATGAAGTATTCTTTGTTGCGCAAATGAAATATCTTTTTGGTGTAAATGAAATACTAATTGGCGCAAATGAAATGCACAGAGAAAACATAAGGTTTGTTTTGTCACTCAGGCATTGTCAGGGGATTATTATACATGTAGATGTACATGTATAACACTTTGATTTTGTAAGATTGAAAGTATAAACATTAATCCAATACATTTCCAGAAACCATACCAAGAATCGAAAATAAGGAGATATGGAGTTATTTTGGATATGCAAAACTCGGATAAAAAACACTGAGAAAAGTGTTTTATAAAGAAGAGCAGGACTTCAATTCTTTTTTAGTTACAAAAACGAACAAATAATTTCTAATTCATAGTAATTCAAGAATTGGATGTAATCAGATGAATTCAGGATTTCTCTTCAATGTAATCATTAATTTAATTTAATCATGCTAAAAATGCTATAATGATTAATTTAATTTAATAATACATCTGGGAAAGTAATTGTAATTTAAATTCAATGAAAGTAATCGGATCCATCTCTGAGTCACATACAGTGGCTGTGATGAGAAAGTGTTACACAAATTTTACCACTGACATTATTTGGTGAACATATTCCAATCAGTAAACAGGAAGTAGATGTTGGACAGACCTGGAATCTGTAGGCCTAATAGGAGTTTCCGCCATGACGTCACAAGCTTGAAAAATTACCTTTGGTTGGCAAGAAATCGTAGTCACCGATTAGGGTCATAAAAATGTCATTTTCAATTAACTAGTGAGAATTTGTTATTTAAGATAAATGGATAATTCTTTTTGATCTCAATTATGGAATGTTTACACTTTTACAGGATGTAAAAATTTTCGTCTTTTTATTTTTAATATATATAGAATTAGCATATTTTGTAAACCATATAATTTTTTGAAACTTTCACATTTTTGAAATTCACATGAAAAAATATTTGTCTATTTTCATTAAAAAGTAAATAGGTAGAAAAAATATGAATATCTCAATGTTTAACATGCATTTTACAGATCCAAAATTGTGCATATAATGAAAAAGTTATCAAAGACTAAAAATTCTATCCCAATGCTATATAGTGATAATTCTTCGGCTTTGCCAACCAAAAATGCTAATTTGCATATGTAAATTAGATTTTGTGACGTCACTAATTGGATTTTCGGAAACTCCTTTATGCCATATGGGACCCCATACTTAAGTAACATACAGAATTTCAAGCAGCTATGATTTGCAGTTGCTGAGAAAACAGTCAAGTACCTAACCTGTATGAGTTATTACAGAAAAATAACATGCATGTGTTATTACTAATGGAAAAAATGGATAACATATGTATGTTACATCATGTACATGCTTCAAATAGGAATTATGCAGTCATAGTTTTGTTTTAAATGCATACCATTTTATCATTGCCATTATTGTCTACCAGCATGAAAGGAGTTAAAATCATAGGACTTCTCATAGTTTGCCAATATTGCAAAATATACATATGTTATTACAGGAAAAGTATGCCTGTAATAATAAAAGGGTGTTATGACAGCGACTCTACATCACTTAAAAGTGTTTTCCCCAGACCAAAATAATGTCTAATCAGATTATATCTTAATTAACAGTAATGTATGAAAATCAAAGCATGTCGATAGGTTCGATAGGTTCTGCGCAAGTTTCTTAGTAATTCCCAAGTGTCTAATAAACTAACAAATTTTTAAATCATATTCCTGTAATAACTTAGCATTGTTATTACAACTTAAGTTATATCACTTTAGAGCCTTGTCTCATTGATTAACCATGGTTCATCAAAAATGTTTAACTTAATTGAAAACTCATTTATCCAGGCTAAATAATTAGTATCTGCACAAACGTCTAAGCAATACCCAAGTGACAATAAAAAGGTAAAATATAAAAGGTTATTACATACATATGTTAATATGAGGAAGGTGCAACCTTAAAAGCGAGCGAAGGATAAAGGAGAGACTCTCAAATGACTGTATTGCTCACAGACCATGACCGACATCATAAAGACATCAGTTTCAGATATCATAATGGCATAAATTTCTTATTAGGGTCCGATGAAAAACTTCCTTTCCCATTGATGGATATCTTGAATTTTGAGCACGCAGTCCTAATGGACACAGATTTTGAAGNGATCTCCTAAAGTTAATTGTAATCAAGTTTGGTTCCAATTTGATCAGTGGTTTAAGAGACCAAGTCTTTAAATGAATTTCCATGGCGGAACAAATGTTAAATTTTTTGCCCTGCTGGTGGCCATCTTGGATTGGATGCAGACCTTTAAGTATTGAAGGGTACTGGTACCCAAGGACAATTGTGACAAAGTTTTGTTCTTATCGGCACAGTGGTTTCATTGGAGATTCTTTGAATGAAAAAGGGGAAGGAGTTTCTCAGAGGTGCCGTCCTAAAATATGACTTCTTAGTGATGGGGTCAAATATTTTGAATTTTATCGCAGCATTAGCTGCACAAAACATTAAGCTTTTATGGTATTTGTGTTGATAGTTTTTTTAAGTTCACACCATAGACATGCACATACAAAAAATGGCACAAAGATAATAAGATCTCATGTTATGTCTTTGTTTCTTTGTTTTTCCGACACTGCCATTTTCCTTGGATTGTTCTTTTTGGCATGACGGTTCGTTTCTCACTTACTCAAGTTCCTCAGCACCCCCACCATATACTGGCATTCAAAGGATTTTATGACAAATCGAATCCTTCCCTGTTAATTTATAGTATGGAACTTGTTTTTTTTTTTAATTGTACTACATCGGGAGCATGTTCAACATAACTTTTATCGGACTTTAGGTCACTTTACATACTGGAATTACTGGAAGTAAAGGTAAAGATAAGATATTACTGGTTTTGAAGATGATGTTTGTCTTGTTAGAGAAGTTTTATCTAATTATTTTCATTACCCTTTTCACCCTGAAGTATTTGTTTGCGGATGATATCTCCAATGTAAACGTTTTAACATGCAAAAAGCTGCTGGTATTTCATTTCGAATATTCATATAGTCAGTCAATTCTTATTTTGTAAACAATTGTGTTCATTTCTTTGTGTACATAGTGTTTGTATGTTTTATTTATGTCTTTATAATAGTTTCTTTGTAATTCTGTTTGGAAAATGTTAGAATTGCTCTATTTTTTCATTTTGTTTTACATGCTTTATGTATTTAATGAGAGATGAAAGTTAAATAACATATTCAATTTAGGGGATACCCGTTTTATTCTGAGGGGGTCTGACATTTTTTTAGTTTTAAAATAGACATTCAGTCCCAAATAAAAGTTAACAAGTGTGGATGGTATTGCAAGGCAATACAGAAGTCCCCTACCGGTGGAATAATTCAGTATACCAGCAAAAATAGTTAAAGAAAAGTTTTCCGAGCCAAAGGCCCATAACTTCATCAAAAATCAATGGACCCAACCCATACTCAAACTTGATCTGTAACCCATAGTAGTTGATTAACAATGCAAATATGAGCTTAATATCTGAAACGGTTTAGAAAAAAAGTCCGGAAAACCTATATTTTACCAAAATTTTCTAAGTAAAAGGCCCATAACTCTGTCCAAAACCAATGGACCAGAACCAAACTCAAACTTGATCTGTAACCCATAGTGGCAGACTCACACAGCAAATATGAGCTTCATATCTGAAACGTTTAGAAAAATAGTCCGGAAAACCTATATTTTACCAAAATTTTCTAAGTCAAAGGCTCATAACTCCGTCCAAAATCATTGGACCGGAACCAAACTGGAACTTGATCTGTAACCCATAGTGGTAGACTCACATAGCAAATATTAGCTTCATATCTGAAACGGTTTAGAAAAAAAGTCCAGAAAACCTATATTTTACCAAAATTTTCGAAGTCAAAGGCCCATAACTCCGTCCAAAATCAATTGACCACAACCAAACTTTAACTTGATCTGTAACTCATGCTGGTAGACTCACATAACAAATATTACCTTCATATCTGGAACGGTTAAGAAAAAAAGTCCGGAAAACCTATATTTTACAAAAACTATCTAAGTCAAAGGCCCATAACTCCGTCCAAAATCAATGGACCGGAACCAAACTTGAACCTGATCTGTGAATCATAGTGGTAGACTCGTATAACAAATATTAGCCTCATATATGGAACGGTTTAGAAAAAAGTCCGGAAAACCTATATTTTACCAAATTTGTCTAAGTTAAAGGGCCATAACTCCGTCCAAAATCAATGAACCGGAACCAAACTGGAACTTGATCTATAACTCATGGTGGTATACTTACACACCAAATATTGGATAAATATGTCTTATAGTATAGGAAAAAAGTCCGGAAAACTGAGTGTGACGGACTGACGGAGTGCAAACCTAAAGTCCCCTTCGGCGAAGCCGGTAGGGGACTAAAAACAAATACTCTTGCATACACCTTCTTGCGACCAGACTCTACGTAGAGTATGGTAAAAATTTGAAAATAAATATTTATTCCCTTAAGGTAGTTCGATCCTAATAAAAATTTCAGACAGATTTTTTTTCTTTTAAGATATTTTGTAGGTCTTGATCTATATTTTCAAAAAATAAAATAAAAATGATCTGTCACCGATCATCTTTTCCTGTTATCTGGCTTTGAAAATTAGGCAAAATTCAGTATTTTTCAACAATATTTACAAAGAATATATAGGGAACTGTGATAACATGCTTATTGTTTATCTTTCATGTAAAATAAATATCAGATAGATTTTTTTAATTTTTTGATATTTCAGAGATGTACACTTAAGCTATCTGTTACGGTGAAAAAATCTATATGTCACCGTTCGATTAAAAGAGATATTTTATATAGTTTACGAAATAGACAATATTTACAGGGAAGGGGAGCTAATTCGCGGGAAAGTGTATGTCAATCTATTATGACGTCACAATTAATAGCCGAATACAGGAATATTCCGGTTAGAAAATAAAGTCAATTCCGCATCCGATTTGTGTTTCGCAAATGCGCCAATGGAATGCGCCGTGTATTAGTGTCGAACTACCTTAAGTGTTTGAAAAAAAATTTTACTCTTGAATTTTCAGAAATAAGACACCGGCCATTTAACTTGAAAGCCTGGGGACTATGATTTTTTCCAAAAAAAAAAACATTTGAAGCTGTTTTTATGTGAAAAAATTTTTTTGGCTGCAATAACAATGAAAAAAATCTGAAGGGGGCTTTCTGCCCAAAAATATAATGCTAATTTTGATTAAAAAAAAAAAAAATTTTTGTTGAAAAGTTAAAAAAAAAAATAAAACCAGATGTTGTCGGAAACGACACCTATCCCCGCACTCCCTGTTTGACACAGAAAACAGTTGTTATACACCCTTGGCATAATTTTTTTCATTATCTTTGAAATCTACCTATTGATAGTCATTCTTGTTATTAAAAGAATTCCAGGATATATGGTTGCTAGGTAGAATTCCAAAAAATAAGCGGTCTTTGAGACTTTCGGGAAATTAACCAAAATTGGAATAAATATTTTTGAAATCCAGTTGATGAAAATGTTTTTCCTAAACTAAATAAACAATTTAAGTATGGTTGCTAGGTAGAATTCCAAAANATAAGATATTACTGGTTTTGAAGATGATGTTTGTCTTGTTAGAGAAGTTTTATCTAATTATTTTCATTACCCTTTTCACCCTGAAGTATTTGTTTGCGGATGATATCTCCAATGTAAACGTTTTAACATGCAAAAAGCTGCTGGTATTTCATTTCGAATATTCATATAGTCAGTCAATTCTTATTTTGTAAACAATTGTGTTCATTTCGTTTGTATGTTTTATTTATGTCTTTATAATAGTTTCTTTGTAATTCTGTTTGGAAAATGTTAGAATTGCTCTATTTTTTTATTTTGTTTTACATGCTTTATGTATTTAATGAGAGATGAAAGTTAAATAAAATATTCAATTTAGGGGATAACCCGTTTTATTCTGAGGGGGTCTGACATTTTTTTAGTCTTAAAATAGACATTCAGTCCCAAATAAAAGTTAACAAGTGTGGATCGTATTGCAAGGCAATACAGAAGTCCCCTACCGGTGGAATAATTCAGTATACCAGCAAAAATAGTTAAAGAAAAGTTTTCCCGAGCCAAAGGCCCATAACTTCATCAAAAATCAATGGACCCAACCCATACTCAAACTTGATCTGTAACCCATAGTAGTTGATTAACAATGCAAATATGAGCTTAATATCTGAAACGGTTTAGAAAAAAAGTCCGGAAAACCTATATTTTACCAAAATTTTCTAAGTAAAAGGCCCATAACTCTGTCCAAAATCAATGGACCAGAACCAAACTCGAACTTGATCTGTAACCCATAGTGGTAGACTCACACAGCAAATATGAGCTTCATATCTGAAACGTTTAGAAAAATAGTCCGGAAAACCTATATTTTACCAAAATTTTCTAAGTCAAAGGCTCATAACTCCGTCCAAAATAATTGGACCGGAACCAAACTGGAACTTGATCTGTAACCCGTAGTGGTAGACTCACATAGCAAATATTAGCTTCATATCTGAAACGGTTTAGAAAAAAGTCCAGAAAACCTATATTTTACCAAAATTTTCGAAGTCAAAGGCCCATAACTCCGTCCAAAATCAATGGACCGGAACCAAACTTAAACCTGATCTGTAACTTATAGTGGTAGACTCGTATAACAAATATTAGCCTCATATATGGAACGGTTTAGAAAAAAAGTCCGGAAAACCTATATTTTACCAAAATTTTCTAAGTAAAAGGCCCATAACTCTGTCCAAAATCAATGGACCAGAACCAAACTGGAACTTGATCTGTAACCCGTAGTGGTAGACTCACATAGCAAATATTAGCTTCATATCTGAAACGGTTTAGAAAAAAATTCCAGAAAACCTATATTTTACCAAAATTTTCGAAGTCAAAGGCCCATAATTCCGTCCAAAATCAATTGACCGGAACCAAACTCTAACTTGATCTGTAACTCATGCTGGTAGACTCACATAACAAATATTACCTTCATATCTGGAACGGTTAAGAAAAAAAGTCCGGAAAACCTATATTTTACAAAAACTATCTAAGTCAAAGGCCCATAACTCCGTCCAAAATCATTGGACCAGAACCAAACTTAAACCTGATCTGTAACTTATAGTGGTAGACTCGTATAACAAATATTAGCCTCATATATGGAACGGTTTAGAAAAAAAGTCCGGAAAACCTATATTTTACCAAATTTGTCTAAGTTAAAGGGCCATAACTTTGTCCAAAATCAATGAACCAGAACCAAACTGGAACTTGATCTGTAACTCATGGTGGTATACTTACACACCAAATATTAGATAAATATCTCTTATAGTATAGGAAAAAAGTCCGGAAAACTGAGTGTGACGGACTGACGGAGTGCAAACCTAACGTCCCCTTCGGCGAAGCCGGTAGGGGACTAAAAACAAATACTCTTGCATACACCTTCTTGCGACCAGACTCTACTTAGAGTATGGTAAAAATTTGAAAATAAATATTAATTCCCTTAAGTGTTTGAAAAAAAATCTTACTCTTGAATTTTCAGAAATAAGGCACCGGCCATTTAACTTGAAAGCCTGGGGACTATGATTTTTTCCAAAAAAAAAATTTTGAAGCTGTTTTTATGTGAAAAAAATTTTTTGGCTGCAATAACAATGAAAAAAATCTGAAGGGGGCTTTCTGCCCAAAAATATAATGCTAATTTTGATTAAAAAAAAATATTTTTGTTGAAAAGTTAAAAAAAAAAAAAAAAAAAAATTTCTGTCAAGAAAAAACCATACCCGCCCTCAAGTTAATGGGTTGATCCCGAAATATTCTGGCTTTGCCAAACAACAAACAGATTTGCCACAACCCCCATGTTCTGCAATATCTCATTTTGTTTTTTGACGTGACCCAGGTGAGTTAAAACAGAGAACGGAGGGAGAAGACATGAGTAACAAGAGGGGTATATTTGAGACATGTGCAACTTGAAGTCCTTCAAAAAATATTTAGTGTTACCTGGATAAATTATAAAGCAATGGAAATATGTATAGTGTTGGTTTTTGAAAGAAATTGAATTCATTGTATCCGAATAACGTTTTATTTCATTGGTAATGGCGATGTGTGAGACCTACCAATTCTGTTCAAGTCTCCTAAATACACTCATCCATTCAGTGAAAAAGATCCAAATTTACAATCAATCTTATTCATAATTCACGATCTCAACATGATACTTATCACCACTGAGCTGTCATCTCAGAATGCATTGCAATCTCAACAGCACTTCAGTTCTTTGATTTTATGCAGTTGTCAGTCGTTGAAGTGTAGGTGTACTGTGCATTTCCGGGGTAGCAGACGCTTTGACAATTGACAATTTTCACAATCATTTGAGCATTATGATGTTTTAAAGCGTAATGCCATTTAATTTGAAAGTTTTCAGTCCAATATACACGATTATGGGAGCGTTAAAACTAAGGAAAGCGATATCCTAACATTTTATCATGGATAGTAATTTCACCTTTGAGTTCACTTGAGGTGTTAGATGGACATATTTTTGATAAATGATTGCATGCATGTGTGTTTCTGAATGCATTTTTTGGCTAACTTTATAGCAACTTAACGCCATCGGTCTGTCATGAGATCCTTGTTCGCCGTTTTTGTTGATTTAATCTATGCTAATTTTAATGTTTGTATATCGTTTCTCATGTAGTTGGTTTTATTTAGAACAAAAGTCAATTGAAAGGGAAAAGTGACATTTGAATAAGCAAACCGATCGATTGATTGAAATGACATTGACATTTTTTAAATGATCTGGACGAACGCATATTTAACATGTTCTAAAAAACACTAAGGATTATGGGAACCAGGTCGCCATGTTGGATGAAAAGTCACGCGAGAGTCGGCGATGTTTGACGAAAGATCTGAACAGCATCAAATGGTATCTATTTATAGCTATGATCTATTTATGGCTATTTCAAAAAGATTATTTTTTACCACATTTCTAAAATAAAGAGCGAGCTTCGCTCGCTTATTACAGAATTAGGAATAAAGAGCAGATAACTCAAGACAACATCTGTAATAACACATGCATGTTATTTATCTGTAATAACTCATACAGGTTAGGTACTTGACTGGAAAAGTGTTCTGCACAGGAGGAAAAATCTGGTTGATCACTGACCTGTATTTAACATGAATAGAAACATGATATAATGAAAGTCACTCTCAAAATTAGGAATCAATTTTTTAAAACTGAAAAATATTAAAAATTTGTTACAAAAAAGTAGGCAATGGTAGGGCGGACAACAACAACAGCTACAACCCACAAGAAGACTATATTAGTGGTTAATATATGTTACCCCACACCACAAGTGACACAACAAAGTATGGTTACCCTAGAAATGATGTAAAGTAGAGGAGGTAGAGACGCAACAATGTGAGGGCACCACTGACCAGTCAGTTTTAAAACTTGTGTCAAAATTTGTGCTGCCTTCAAAAGACGTGTCTTTTTTGCTTCATATGCAACCTTACATATTTCTTTGTAAACATGACAGTACTATGCTCTGAAAGTTTAAATTGTTTCGCAATTTTCCCAAATAACACAAATACAATGGACAGCTTTTGAACAAAAACAATGACACGCAATCAGTCCTTCAAAAAATGACCACAAACTTTGTGACATTTTCAATTATTTACATTCTAGTTTAATTCGAAGTATCTTGTAGCTTCTAGTGTATCAATAGTCTGTTAATAAGCTTGTATTCAATGATATTTTGAAGCTTTTCACCTTTTTCAGATTTTTAATGTGACCTTCTTACCACTTCCGGTAAAAATTGTGTGTAATATGAAACCAATACCGGACACAGTCGAGTATTTTCCGTAATTTGAATCAGAGGAACTGACAAGGCCGATGACAAGCCCGGGGGTCTCTTCCTATATATTGGTATACACAGACGTACCACTGGAATGGATCACTTTTTTGACAAGTTAAATATATCAATGGGGTGCAATTTTCGTCAATCTGTTATATCAATGGGTAGATTATTTGGCATACCATTATTAAAATCATGTTTATGGTATATTTCATATTAATTTTTTAGCTTAAATGTAACAAATTATAAGCTAATTGTAAATAATTGTAAATTATACTACAAAAACAGTGTTCAGTGTGCAATATTTGCACTGGCAACAATAAAACATAAATAGATCACAATATTTGATTGGGTCCGGATTTAACGGAAATATATGAATGGGTATGGTTATCCAAAATATTGAATATTGAAAATATTGAGTATAGGTTGAGACCCCCCCCCGGGGATGACAAGCCACTGCATGGCTTATCTTTTAGCCTTGAAAATGGGTAAACCAGTTTCTATACACAACGTTGAAACCAGTGTCTTTAATATTGGAACTACAAAGTGGACACAATCTGTCATTTTTTAGAAATATTTAGATATCCCCCTTTTTCAATCATTAACTGATGATAACTTGTTAGAATTTTACATAACATGGATTTATATCTATTATGTTGATTAATTTATCAGCATAAGTTGGGCTCTTACCCACTGATCTGTAGCCTCGGACATCATGGGCTTGGAAAAACTCTAATTTTGTGGAATTGTTTCTATTTGAATTTTGTTCTTGAATACCTTAATCCGTTATTCTTTGTTTTATAAGTAATAAAGAACGTTTAACCCTAATATGATTATTTATTAAATGAATGTACATAAGTGCCGGAGTCTGCTATTTTGGTCCAAGGATTTAAATTTTTGTTGAATTATATATTTCATAAGCAAGGGTATTTTATCAGATAAAATATGAACTAAAGACCCAATAACTGAATGCTTAATTTTGTAATTCATGGGAGACCTAGCTAATATTGCTCGGCATGCATCATAGGAGGCTTTGCAATGAACCCCAATAATTTCTTTTATGAATTTCATATGAAATTTTTCAGTTGGGTAAATTTCACTGCAATACAGCATGATAGGGGAAACAAGAGTCACATATTTTTTTTAAGAGTCTACATAGGTCGTTGATTCCAAATGATTCTTTTAGTGTTAAAATATGTTTTTTTTGCCTTATCTATGAAGGCATTAATGGCCACATTGAATTTGCCATTATATTTAACTGAAATTTTCAAAATTTCACACTCCAACTTTCAAAACGAATATTTTCATATAAGTTGTCAACTTTAAAACTTTGTATAAAATCTAATGAATAAGTCTAAGGCGCGCGGACACACAACCTGCTAACACTGGGGGCATTAGCCCGATTGGGTAAAATTTAATTGTACCACCACCACCCTATGGTGTAATTGAAGGTTTTTTCATACAGGTGGGGTCTTTAAAATATTGACCCAAACCATGATTATCAAAAAAAAAAAGAATTAGTGAAGGGTATCTGATAACATTTATAGACACTGTGGCACAAAATGGATCATACTATGCTGTTTAGATAAGGAAAGAACTTCTACCACAACACGCAGATCGTATCATATTAGTCCAATCACAGATTTGTTCATGATCACGTAGACGGATTAGAAATATCTGCAATTATTTTTTTTTTCTGGAAATTGCGTTTTCAACAGCTTATGTTTCTTTACTTCAAAACACATTCAAACAATTGGAAAACAAACAATAAAATAACAAAAAGTACGTAAAGTGACACCAAAAACTAAGGACAGACTTTTATATGAGGCACTTGCTCTCTTAAGTACAATTCCTAAATTTTAGATACTGTATCTTCGGTTTTTAACTGAAACAAATGTACTGTAAGAGTTGTTACAATAAATTTTAAGTCTGGTGTTCTTGTTTTCGTCTTGCAGCCACCTCCGGTGATGACGACCTACAAATATTTCGCAGGGTCTGCATGAAAGTAATGTTTATAAATACCATATTTTGCTTTCAGACATATATCTTTTCCTAATATATCATAATGACAAAAATACATTTTTAGTATTGTGTTTTCTCTTTAAGACATTAAACAGCAAAGTAATAGTCAGGATAGTTATCTCGCTTAGAATGTTACTACAAACAGAGAGTCATTTTGTCTTTAAAATGTTTTTTTGATTGCGTATAACATAGCATAGTTTTTAGAATAGTGGCTTTCAAAAGAACTAATTCAATTATGGTGATAAATTTTAAGTTTTGTATCCATTTAATAGTATATATGTAATCTGAAGTGGAATAAAGCACTGTGATAAACAAATGCTGTACAAATTGTACGAATGATCTAGAACAGATCTACATGTCAAAGGAAGCTATATTCAGATTTACGAATAGAGATAATATCGATTCCTTTATTTTAGAATAATAAAAAAAGACACTAAATTTAAAAACTCAGTTGTCCGGCAGATAATTATATTACGTCATTTTCATCTTTTTATCAGATAAGGCAGGGCCACATTTTGCAACACTATTTCTTTTGTGAAAAATGTTATTCTTCATTATAGGCACCTATATTAATTTATATATATTAATTTTATATATGTTTCTGTTATTTCGCAAAGGTTTGCGTTATTTCGCACCCAGACAGCATGCTTACGTTGGGCCAACGTTGGCAATATGTTGTACCGTTGGTCAATGGTTGGCGTTGGCAAGCCGACGTTGGCCTTTTGTTGGCCCAATTAAAATAATTAACATAAAACCAACGGTAAAAACACAACATTGGCCCAACGCTGGGCCAACAAACATTACCAACATGACGCCAACATGACGCCAACGGTTGAAAACGCAACGTTGGCCCAACGATGGCCCAACTAAAATAAATAACATTAAGCCAACGGTTGAAACACAATGTTGGCCCAATGTTGGCCCGACTAAAATAATTACATTAAACCAACATTAAAAATATAACGTTGGCCCAACGCTGGGCCAACAAACATAACCCACATAACGCCAACGGTTAAAACACAACGTTGGTCCATTAATGGCCAAGCTAAAACAAACATTAAACCAACGGTTAAAATACAACGTTGGCCCAACGCTGGACCAACAAATGTAACCAACTAAGACTCAAGATTCAAGATTCAAGATTCTTTATTCTCTAAAAACCATAGATAAACATAGGTACAGAGAGCAATTAAAAAAAAATACATATATACAAATATACAATAAATAAACACTTATATAATAAACAATAAGCATATTGCAGTCAATATATAAAATACTTATTTTAATTATCTGGAGAATTTCGCAGACTGATAATTTTTAATAACCTACACAAGTTTTTTAGTGTGTTTCTATTTTTACACTGAAACAGCTTTTTGAATTTCAAAGTATTGATTCTGTACAGACAGTATTTCGGTAAATATTGTTTACGCTCTTTTTTTAAAGATTTACATTCCAAAACAAAGTGAAATTCGTCACCTATTTCTTCATCACTACATAAATTACATATTCTATTTTCTCTTTCTACATTTTGCCACCTTCCAACTTCTATAGGCAATCTATGATTAGCTACTCGAAATTTGCAAAATGTAAGCGCATCTTTATATGGTAAAATATCGAGATATTTTTCAAACTGCAAAGTGTCCTTAAACAATTTATAAGATGCACCTTTAGAAAAATTATCAATATCCGAGCTCCATTTTTGCTCAAACTGGTCATTAATTCTTTGTTTTATAGTACATTTCAGCCACTGTGTATTAAAATTTCCTTGAGACTGCCATACATTTCCGTATCCAGAGTTATTTAAAATGTTTTTAATTGTTGTTATCCAT
>MJUU01011797.1:43493-55626 GCA_002080025.1 Modiolus philippinarum
CCCCCAAAGATGCATGCACATGCAAGGTTAGATGATCCTACCATGTACAGTTACTGAGATATCAACTCGGACCTAAAATTAAATGAAAGCCAGTCAAGCGGAAAATATAGGTCAAAGAGACCTAATTTTCTTAGAGGCTGTGAGATAGCCCAAGATGCATCTGCACACAAAGTTTGATGACCCTACCTTTCATAGTTGCAGAGATATATGCCCAAATGCGGACGCGGACGTAGACGTAGACGTAGACATAGACGTAGACGTGGACGCCGACGCGGACGAGGTCGCGGGGGTACACCAATAGTCCCCCTCAACTTCGTTGAGGCGAACTAAAAATATAACTAGAGGCTCTCAAGAGCCTGTAACTCTCACCTGGACCATGGCCAATACATAACTTCAAATCAACTTATATGTTAAAGGGTCTCATTTTCAAACTTTGTAAATAAATATTTATGTTATATGATCCAACTTTAATTTAACTATTTTCCCTATTGCATACCATCTTGGATAAGGGATGGATCTGCAGGACACAATTTTTAAGAAAATTAAGTATTGTGCCAAAGTTTATTTCCAACTGGCCAAATGGTTTTAAAGAAGAAGATCTTTGAATGTACTCCTATATTAAACTATGTTTCCCATTGGTAGCCAATTTGCATAAGGTGCAGACTTGAAGGACATCTGTTTTGAAGGGGACCATCTAAGATACATTGTGACTAGCCAAGTTGTTTCTGATAAAAAATTCTTTGTATGCTCTTTCCATACAGTCGAATAATAAATTAAGTTCCCCGCAGATGGCCATGTTGGATGACATTTAGGCATAAAAGTCACAATACATATATATATTATAGTCAGCATCTCATAAGCATCATTAATGCCAAGTTCTGTTCAAATCCATTCAGTGGTTTTCAAGGTTAATTCATCAACTGCTCACTAAAGGTTTTATTTACTAATATTTTTAACATTAAGCAGTCTATGAAGCTTATAAACTACTTCAACATTCATGTCAGCAGAGGTCATAGTGATTAGTCACTAAAGTCCCTGTAATATACACAATATGTTTATATAGGAAAATCATTATGACATGAAATAAGGTAAAGATTAAGAAAGTATTTTTGCAAAAAATTGCAGAAATTTGCACAAAAACACGTTTATTTCTCTTAATTATGGAAGAAATAATTTTTTAAATGAAGTGATAGTAGGGAATTTCTCTAAAGCTTAAAAGAGAAAAGTTAACCAAAGAAGATTTGAACACAGAATTTAAAGGGAAATAACCCATAACCATATGGCATTGGGAAAAAAAAAAAAAAATTGGTGATTGATTGATTGATTGAATATTGTTTAACGTCTACTCAGCAATATTTCAGCTATATCAAGACGAGAACAAGTTTGTTGATAAATAATCACTTTGGGGTATGGAAATGGCCATGGGACGGGAAATTCTGACTGCCACTGGAAAAGTAGGGTGAAATCGTCAAGGGCGGGGAATTTAGCCTTGTAGCCGATCACCTACGGACCACCCCAAAAAGAGCTTGCTACAAGGGTTCTTTAACGTGCAGGAAGCGTGGCATTTCTTCCAACACGTGGACCTGAGTTTACATCCCATCCGAAAGATGGGTTGTGTATTTATTAATCCCGCACAACCACGGAATGGGTCCTATTTCTATATCCCGGGACCCTCGGGGTCAGCCTCCGTTTAGGAGGGGTCACACCCCGCAAGCCGGAGATACTGGGTCCTATTTCTATATCCCGGGGTTCCCTCGGGGTCCTCTGTTAGGATGGCTCATACTCCAAGCTCAGAGGATGCTGCGGGCCTATTCTTCAGCCGGGACCGCGCACGGCGGAAAAAATTGGTGAAAAACGGAAAATAAATCATACACAGGCCTTTGAATTTTCTTCAAAATTTCAGAGTATGTAGATCTTGATATGCTGAACATTTTTTTTAATTTACACTTCACCTCTATCTGTTACAGTTTTTGAAATAAAAAATCCGCAAATTTTGAAAAATTTACAGAAAAAGAGCTATAACTCTCAGACAGGTTTTCCAATTTTCTTCAAAATTGCAGAGCAGATAGATCTTGGCATTCTGAACAATTTTACCTCCGTCAAATTTTTGATATCTGCAACGGTTTTAAAGTTATTTGCCAAAAACAGCAATTTACCCCTATGTTCTATTTTTAGTAACAGCAGCCATGTTGTTTGGTTTTCAGACTCCTCGGATACAATTTTGAAAGTACATACCCTGGTGATGATCCAGGCCAAGTTTGGTTTAAATTGGCCCAGTAGTTTCAGAGGAGAAGATTTTTGAAAAAAGTTTACGACGGACGACGGACAGATGGACGACGGACAGATGGACGATGGACACCAAGTGATGGCAAAAGCTCACCCTGGCATAGCCAGGTGAGCTAATAATGTTTTTTGGAGAAATAGTTTCTGTCAATAAACCTTTAATCAACTGCTATGTCATACCCAATCTGTACAAGAAATTAAGAGATTACCATACTGCAGTTTAGAATCTGAGGGGTTAAATCGTAGATTCACTGTTGCAAACATGAGTTTTCAGGCGATATGTTAGTGGTGCCAGAAAACAGATGTTTGCGTTAAGATTTATTCATGAAGATCATCAAATACAGTTTGGTCATCTCTATTCTAATGCAAACCTGAAGAACTTTTCAAGTTGATTTTAAAATCATAGGAAGATTGGTAAGCATCTGCGACATAACAGTGCTATTGGTTCCGACAGTAAATTATGGATTTTACTATCTGAAAATTTTGACACCATCCAATCAAAGTTAGCTTAACAAACATAAGTGCATTTGAATTACAAAGTGTTACTCACATTAAGAAGTAGGATTATCATGCTAATGTATCCATATACATTATGATTCGGTTTTTAAATTTCATTTCAGTTGGCCAGAACAACCTTGACTAACTCGTGAAAAAAAAACTTTTAACAGTTATAAACTTCATTTTTTTACTTGTATCTTCAAGACAAAGGGGCAAATGTTCTAAATTCATACTACCAATGTTCAACTGTGAAATCATAGTAACACTGTTCAACTGTCAAAAAAATTTAAACATATGACAGACGAACCTTGAGTAATCCTTCAGAGAAAAGTATTTCAATGGTTTCCTTCAGAAGAGGTAAAAGTCCACCATGATGTATCCCAATACCCTTCCTTAATAGTGGTAGTACAGCTTCAACTTGTGGTAACTTTTTATCTTCATCAGATAAGGCATCTATAGCATTGTTAAAAACTTCATCCACTAGACCTTTTTCTTCCTCTAAAATGTAATTTGTTTTCATATCAATACTATAAACACTACACAAAAATTAATGTAGGCATATTAAAAAATTTTCAATAAATATATATTATTTTTATATATTAAATCATGTCGTGTTTTGTCATGTTATATTTTGTAATTATTTTTTCATAAGTATAAAATTTTACTTATACACCATAGTATATTATATTGCATACTAAATTTCCCACAATAAAATAAAAATTATAAAGCATGTAATATAGATCTTACAATGGTAGCATGAAACAGTGAGAATAGGAAATACTGGTAATAATTCAAATCATCTGTTTTATCATAGAGTCTGAACATAAAAAGGATCATTGAGCAAGTATCAATTCATACATACATGTAGATGTGTGCTCTATATACATTTCAGTTTGGGTGTACTTGAGAGAATTTCTCACATGTTTTTAAATTTGGCTTTTTCATTTTTGTAATATCAAATTGTTATTTTGACTACCTGTTTATTGTGCCCACATCTCATGATTTTATTATGCCAAGTTTTCTTACTTTTGACTTGAAGAGTGCACAGTGGTTGTTAAAGTGTTGTGGTTGTCTTCTGTTAGTCTTTTTGCTGGGCAACGGATGACAGCGATTGTAAGAACACTTTGCCAGTTAATTTTATGTTTGTTGACAACCATGCATTCATTGACGATGAAGAGCATGGATGTAGCATTGCTGGCCAATGTGTTGTGATTGTCTTCTGTTAGTCTTTTTGTTTGACAATGGATGACAGCTGTTGTAGGAACACTTCGCCAGTTAATTTTATGTTTGTTGACAACCCTGCATTCATTGATAAAGAAGAGCATGGATGTAGCGTTGCTCGACAATTAGCAATAATTCTGCTCAAACTGGTGCCAGGGGCCGTCTTAAACTTACTATGAGCTATGAGCTTTGTCCAAGACCTCATGGTGACTTCTAGATATAGAACAACAATAAAATCATTGTTCGATTGCTTTGTTTTACCATGTTTCTGTTGAGACTGTGTCATGTGCATTTACTCTATATCCCTTCATTGTTTATATACTGAATACAAGTATATGTGAGATTAAATTGCATGTCAACTTTTTCTTTTGATAAATATGGTATGCATTTGAATAAATTTTACTTAAAGCAAATGAAAGAATGTGTCAAAATGTAAATACCTGTGTTAAAATCTAACTTAGACATCTGTAATGCATATGCTTCACAATCTTTTTTACTGAAACTAAACACAATAACTGGAGCAAAGTTCCTTTCCATAATCATCTTTATTATCTTATAACAATTTGATTCATTATCTGAAAAAAAACACATTTCACTTAAGGCCATTTATTCAGGTTCATAGACAATAGGATTGTGGATAAAATATCAGACTCCTGTTACGAATCATGTAGTTTAGATTTAAGGACCTATTAAAAAAAAAAGTTCAAATGTGACAGAGCAAATGTAAAATTCTCACGATTTTAATTCTAAAACAATCATTTTGATGTACGATTTATCAACAATGCACATGCAGGGTAAAATCGAGTATCAAATAATTTGTTACATATATAATGGAAACATATAATCCAAAATTATTTATCTTCTGCAAAAAGCATAGCATTCTTGATATATAAATAAGGAAACTGTCCATTGATTTAAAATTACTTTAATAATTACTTTTAAATCCTCCTCTTCTACCCCTTTGATCCCCTTTTGAAGCATCACCAGAGTCTCTAAGTACTGACATGGCTGTGTTAAAGTTCTCCTCCCTAAACTCTCCCTGAAATACAAAATGAAATATGGTAAATTCCATCTGCTTCCTTCCTATTAACAAAGTATCATGACTCTATTTAATATAAGAACAAACTCACTTGCTTCACTGGATATCTACCATCATAAATACTGTTGTGATCAGATTGTGTTGATTTTATTAATTTTACAAATTTATAAGTGACATTGGAGAAAATAAAAAGCTTGTCTAACATGTCTTACATTCTTCATGTTGATTTAAAAAAAAACTGTTGTAGGACTTTTTTTCCCTTTTTTCAGTTCAGATGTATTAATGTTATTAACAATTGTCTGATATCTCATTTTTATGTATCTCTTTAGAAAAAGATCAAAACTTAATTATGTACTTCTTAGTTAAAGCCAAAAGGATCTATGTTGGTGAATGGGTTGGCAAAAAAGGCTAAAGAATATAACATGTAAATAAGAAGTAAAGATATTCTGTAAACTCACATTTTCGTCCACTACTAAATGTATGCCGTCTCCACCAGCTGGAAAGATGTAATGTTGTAACGGTGTTGGCCTGTAATCTGTATATACTACATGACATGGCTGTAAATACAATATCTCAATTTTACATAAGAAATTATATATATCACCAAGTTTTCTGCACAACTACATGTGTATATACTAAAATATCAGTTGTAGGCCAAAACATGAAGGTTTATTTTGGACTGAATAATAGAAAAGGAAACAAAGATTCAAATATTGTCAACCTGCTGATATTTTACAAAGTCTATTTATGAAAGGCTGATAAGTTAAAAGGCTTCACCTTTATAGATGGAATATTTCCCGAAGCACTTATAAAACACAATCTACGATGTACAGTTTGTTAAAACAATATCTATAGTAACCAAAAAACATATTTACCTGCTTATGTAAATGACAAATCCATTCAGCAAACTGTCGAGCATTTGGGATTGTAGCTGATAAAAATACATAATGCACATTGTCTGGTAACAAAATAATGGTTTCTTCCCATACTACTCCTCTTTCTAAAAATACATAATCATCCATCAAACTTTACATATAAAGTAAAGAAAACAAAATAAAGAGTGCTGTGCGGCAGGTCGTGTAAGCATAAACAAACAAAGGAGTTAAAATTCCTGTCGAACTGCGATAAAAGGTAAAACAAAAAATATATACACATATCAAAACATAAAGGATTAAAAAAAAAGCAGACAGAGGTAGGGATTGGCCGAGATCATCCATGGCCCCTTGAAGACATTAATGTCGATGATCTTGGCCAATCCCTACCTCTGTCTGCTTGTTTTTTAATCCTTTAAAATGGCCACCAAAAAAAGGCGGGAAAATTCAACATTGTCCGATTTCAATGACATTTGGTTTCCAAATTGGTCTTGAAGTCGTAACTTCAAAACTGATGTTAAAAATTGTTCGTTGACCGCCTTTTTCAAAATGGCCGCCTAAAAAGGCGGGAAAATTCAACTAAGTCCGATTTCAATGAAATTTGATTTAGATGTCAATATTGATGTTGCGACTTCAAAACCAATGTTGAAAATTGTTTGTTGACTGCCATTTACAAAATGACATCTTGAGTCTTCTCAACTTCAAAACTGGTGTCAAAAGTGGTCCTTAGCAAGAACATTTTTAAAAAAAAAAATAAAAAAAAAAAACCAACAAAGAAATATAGTAAAACATGATCAGACTTTAAAAACAGTTCAAGATATTGGAGGTGTTTGAGCTACAAAAGTTTGAGAAACTGAATATCAACTGTATAACTTACAATGTTACCATGATTGTGGCAACTGAAAGCCAGGTGAGCGATACAGGCTCCTGGGAGCCTCTGATTTTTTAATCTTTTATGTTTTGATATGTGTATATATTTTTTGTTTTACCTTTTATCGCAGTTCGACAGGAATTTTAACTCGTTTGTTTGTTTACATATAAAGGGTCTTTACCTATTTTGGTGCCTGAGATTTTTTTATCTTGCACTTCCACCAGTGTTAGAAAATACAATCTAACACCATTGAAAATACAAGATCGAGAAATCTCAGACACCCAAGGGTAAGATTTCACCATTGAATTGTTTGATTGTTTTTCTCACAGTTGAAAGCAAAATACAAGTTTCATTCCAACCAGACTACAGTTGGCGTCCGCCATGTCTAAGCAACTTACTATGACGTCGATAATGTCATAATGTATTTCCTCACATGAAATTCCTATCTCACCTGTGGGTTGACAAGGATATCTCAAACAGCTAAAATTAGGTACTGGCTTGTCTCAAATGTGAGAATGTATTTTTCTTGTCATGTGACTTAGATATTTCACCCATAAAATTGCAATTTGTAAAGTTTCCTAGAAATTCATGTTTAGAGTATTATGATGTTCAAATTTTTTTATTTACTAAATCATATCTGTCTGTCAAAATGCAACTTCTCTCATGCAACAACACATCAGTTTGGTTTCAAATGTGTTCTGTTAATTAAGAAATCATTGAATTTTTAAACTAACAGGTCAGTAATTTTGGTTCATTTGGAATACATCATGGCATTTATGATCTATTTCTCACCAGATCATACCAAATACAAGGAATCAATGTCTAAGTAACTTAATTCAGTAACCAAGCAATTTCAAGGGTGTACTGCACAAGTACAATGCAAAGTAACAAAGTACCTTTATCTCTCATATAGTGTATTTCATCAAAAATAACCCAGGCAACTTCTCTCATAATCTCAGATCCTCTGTATAACATACTTCTTAAAATCTGAAAATTATCAAATATTCTATAAATACACTATATTCTTCTTTCACAGCTTCCTTTTATTGGTATGCAATTCATAATGCTGATGCCTTGTTATCTGAAAGTGAGTGACTTGCTATGATATAAGCAGACTGTTAACCTAAATATATACTACTCAACAAGAGAAACGATACACAGAGTTTATCACAAATAATATTTTACTTTCTAGTAGAAAATCATGACTTGTAGACAACATGTATTTTTTGCATGTAAAAATTAACATTATGTCCAAAAATGCTTTTTACAATTTCTGAACCATATCCGGTCTCGGTCAAGGTCATTATCCGGAATTTCTGTTTGCAGACGTAATAGTGAGTATTTCAACATTTTCGTTTTACCAACACATCACATTTTCGGACCGGCTGACTTCAAATCTCTGTTGCTACTTTGAAAATGAATACCTTAAGACTATTTTCCGTTTTCAACTACCGTTGGGCGATTTTGACGTTGCGACGTCTCACGGAAACTGGTGCCACGTAATTTATCATTTGATGAGAATGTTTGCTTTAGTTAAATCAATAGTCTTTAGTTTATTCTCCTTTTCACATAACAATGAATTGCTAGTGCGAAAATCAAGATCGAAGCTCTGACTGCGCCAAGTCATTGTCCGCGTTGATTTTGCATTGAGCGGGGCATCGAAATGAGACATTGTTTTCCACTTTTTAAAATGGCAAATTGTTAACCTGATGAAGTGTCCTAATTATTGACATCAAGCAATTGAAATCATCCATCAGTTAGTGGCAAACTCGATCATCGGGCGAAAAACTACCATTCCAGATTTTCATTGTATCCGTTCCAGAGTTGATTTAAAAATGGAATAAACAAATGTGTTTTGTTGTAGAATACATTTATACGCTAAAATTAAAAACTTTAAATTGGCAAATATAAAAATATTTACAAAATTAACTGTGTATCATTTCTTTTGTTGAGTAGTATAGAATGGCTATTGAGCTGAAGTCTCATATTCAACTTGTGTTTTATAAATGTACAAATATGAATGGTTTTCATTACCTGTAATTACAGCTGAACTTCCATGGCTCAAACTGCAATAACTTGAACACCATTGATGTCTCGAATCCTTTTTATGGTCCCTTTGTTTGAATTTAAACACAGTTAAACCTCAAAAGCTTGATCAGTGCTCTAACTCGTACTGTTTTCATCAGTCCCTTGGGTGTTCGAGCCATTAAAGTTCGACTGTATAATAAATGACTTCCAAACTACCATGTAAAGAGATATATTTAGATACATATTTCTGATATTTACATTCATATTTGTAATAAGTACTTCTTTAAATTTTAAATACTCTGATACTCCATTATCTTACTTCCAACATGTATGTGTTGTGACTTTATATGTTGAATCTTTTTTGAAAAATACAACATTCCAAGATTGTTTTACGAAATTAAACCTTTTTCCATGAAATTGTTTTATATTTGTTCAAAGTAACAAACCTCTGTAGTCATGATAAGACAACTTGCTGTAGGATTGATTGTAACATCTCCCGTCATCAAACCAACATCCTGGAACTCTTCATATAATTCCCGATATTTCTGGTTACTTAGCGCTTTAATGGGTGTGGTATAAATCACTCTCTGCTTCTGCTTCAATGACATAGCTATAGCATATCTGTAATGATGTAAATATTTGAAATTAATCAGGCCAATCAAACAGAAGTAAAGGATTCATTCAACAGATATTGTGGGTAAAGTGAACCCTATTAACTTCTGTATTGAATTTTGAACAATCAGCATAAAGGTAAAGGGTTGCAAGATGGCCTAAGACAGACAAAACTGCTTTCAGACAAATGAAACTGTATATTCTGCCGTTTTAGGTAAACAAAAATCTAAATCAAAATACAGAATACCTTGAGGTAGATAGACATTGTGTTGTGCAATTCAAATATGCATTTGAAAATATTAGTGGAATACAGGTTTGGTTTGATTTTTTTGGCTGGAACAGTCATTTGACAGGTTTTCCTTTATGATGTCATAATTAAGTGACTCAGGTGGCATGTCATATGTTGTTAACGTTGCCACAAATTAATTCCTTTTTCCTGTAATGCTTATTAAAGAAACTTTGTAAAATATCTCCCTTAAAAGCAAGGTGACATATACATTTTTTCAGTTTTTTGCATAGTTGAGATTATAAACGATCAATTAAGAAAAGTAAAAAAAAAATTCTTTTGAATAAAAGATTTATGTCTGTGAAGTTGAAGATTGCCTTTCCATATTTTCACTGTGCATTCTATGTATATTTAGGTGAAAAAATGACCAAAAATGCAAAGACTTCCGCCTTTATTCTAGAAAAAATGAGCATGGTAACTGATACTTTTTATTGCAGATTTCAAGTGTGTAGGATGGGGTCTTCAATTGTGCTGATCAATAACAAAATCCGATGGAAATACCGTAAATATTTTCAAATCTTTGTGAATGTTATCAAAAATTTGTTTCTTGAAAATGTACATTATCAAATGAAAATTTTCACTTTCAGAGATGTTTGTTTTAAACAGAATTCATATTTGACTTGGTGTTATATCAAGCAATATGCATGCATAGAACAGAGAAATGAACTCACACAGCTACTACTGTTTTCCCAGCAGATGTATGGGCAGATACCAAAACTGACTGATTATTTTCCAAACATAACAGAGCTTCTTTCTGGAAAGGATCTAATATAAATGGATACTCTTTAGCCATGGTATCAGGCATCCTTGACAATGGAACAAACTCTGCATCTGGTGGCAAAGCAACCTAGAATAAATAAATAAAACAAATCATGAATGAATAAAATAACAAATAATATGAGTAAAAATAACTGAAAGTTGTTGAGAAATCTATTTTTATACAGGAACTTCAAACATGATGGTATTATACAATAGTCTTAGATAAGCAGCTTAACATTTTGTTGATGGCAGAGTTTGTTGTAATACATGTTCTATGTCATCTGGAAATCTGTTTGCAATTATTCACTCTGAGAAACGACACAAAATAAGAAGCATTTTATGCTGTGCTCTTAGCAAACAATACATTGTATTGCTTAAGCTGGTGCAGAAAATGTTATTTTCTGAGATGAGGCACCATGAAATTTTTTATACCTTTCTAATTATTACCATTCAAGTATACATTTACCTCATGTAAACAAGCTTCAACAGTTTCAACTGTGTGAATTTGTATTCTTGGCATCACTTCAGTTGATCTGAAATACAACACATGCAACTGTAAACTAAATTCTCAAATGCTAAAGTATGTACAACAAAATTTGCAGTAGCTTAATAAATGTAGCTATATTGTTATAAATAAGACCATAATAAAAACATATATGATTCATTTTCTATCTTTTGCCGCTACTCTTGGTATATTTACCGAAATAATCAAAGTTCAAATAAAATATTTTCCATAGACCTTAGTGTTAATTTCACCCAAATTTTATAGAAATGCCATGTGGGAGTAATGGCCAAATGATTTACCCAAACCAATGAAAAGATAATATGAATTGCCGTTGGAGTAGTTATTTGCATGTAGGGTGCTTGTTTGTTGTTTATTTGGATGACCAATGAATAGAGTTTTAATTTGTTTACTGATTTAGATAAAAATGTTTTTGTAAAAATGAGAATAAAATTTTCAGAAAAAATGTTCACTTACCATTTACTTTAATCAAAATGAATTTGTTTACAGGTAAAAAGTTTTTGTTCAGACTTAATTAAGTATTTACATACTTACTTTTTTGCTACGAAATCGAGATAAACTCCCACCCCCATGTGTTTTGGTTAATCCATAGACCCCAGGGCATTGTAACAATAAATAGACAGTTAACCGGATATGCTCCCTCTGTTTCTGACTCAAATTTTCTGTTAAAATAACAAAGAAGAGTAATGGAATACTTTTTCATCCTTTGTTTTAAAATTATGATAATGCATGGCCTGAAGCGGCAAAAAATTAGCTTTCTATTGGTGTATGCAATGTTATCCTTTAACATTTACTAAAAAGATTTTTGGAGAAAAGTTGATGCAAATTTCGTTGTGTCTACTTTAGTAATGACTACAAAAACATGTAATGATTTGATATAAAATCCATTGGGTAGTAGCAGGTTTCATAATGTTTAACAGTATCAAACCAAGTATATTTGCATCCTCCATATAAATCTACCTGGTATTTCCTTTGTCTCAAGGTTGCAGTAATAAGAATTGTGTCTTAATTGTAATGAATTCTTATCAAATGTTACAAAGTATGTATACTCAATGAAAAGGGTAGGTTTTGATATTCATCAAACTGCATGAAGTAGGGTTAACTCAACTTGCAATTGTTTTTTTTTGGGGTTTTTTTTTTT